>CANUEY010025062.1:0-46208 GCA_948099555.1 Croton setiger | reverse complement strand
ATATTTGATGAACTAAGAAAGAACTGGCCATGAAATGCAACTAAGAACAACAGCATTGTTTCTTGTTCAGAAAATCCAGAGTATAACCAAACAGTAATGAACCAGATGTAAATTGAGCTCCATAACATCAGCAGGCATTGTCTGATCATATCAACTACAAGCACCTAATATAACTATCACTTTACTCATTCTTGATCCACACGACTACTAAATAGCAGATTTGAAGAATATATGAACAATCTGACTTCACAAATGTAAACAACATTGAGATTTAAAAACAGATTAAAAATGATTAAAGCAGTTTTAACCAAGGCACAGCATGTAGGGAATAACCATCAACACTATTTAATCAAGACTATGCAGAATCAAAGCATGATTATGCACACAGAAGGGAAGATCATATCAAGCATAACTATTATCTAACTAAAACAACACAACCGAACCATTACACTAACCTGGATGAACATTTACTGAATCATCATCTATCTTCACAAAACTAAAGAACACAAGCAAATAAAGGGATATCTCATAACGGGGACAGATTATATAGAAGCAACTCATCAGAATATATTAGCAAATTCAAACAGAATCATTCAACAAATTAGAATCAGATTAATCCGGTTCCCAAATTATACCAATCATATTCAATAAACAAATTGAAATCAGGAAATTGGTAATTAGATTAAGTGTACCTCAGATCAGTTGCCTGTAAGCTACAGAAAATCACTAATTCTACAACGGCTCCTCAACTCGACTTCGAAACAGTGGATTACAGAAGGATAGAAATAGCTTCGATTCTCGATTTCCAATTGAATTTGGAATCAGAATCGAAGTTTGATTACAGCCTTAAAAATTGTTTTTCGAAAAAGAGGATTAAAATTAGAGAATTATTTTTTGTTTAGAATCCCTTCAGAATGCTCTTCAGAACCCCCCTCCCTTCGTTCCTCTTCATACTTTGACTCGTTTGTGCCTTCCACGTAACAATTCTGTTACGCTTGCAACAATCTCCTACTCTCGCTTCTAGTTGATTTCGGTGCAATCACCTTCCACATGTATTGCTCCCCTCTTCCTCTCGTTTCCATCTTCAGTTTTACTTCGACAGTTAGGGCTTTCTGCTTCTTCTGTTCTTCCACGTAACCATTCTGTTATGTGTGAGGATATCTACTGTTTTCGTTCTCATTCCAACTCCCTTGCAATCATCCTCCTCTTCAATCTCTGTTTTCAATTCAATTTTGATTTCAATTTCGCTCTGCAATCCCTAATCCCAATTTCTGTTTCGTTTCTGTTTCGGTTTTTTTAATTTTTTTTTGTTTCTGTTGAAATCAAATACGACGTCGTTCCATCCTTTTTTGATTTTAATCTTGAATCAAACCCATCCCGGTTCGATTCATCCTAATTTCCTCCTTCTGTTTTCCACCCCTGCACTTCTCAGAATCCTATTTTCACCCCTTTAGCTTTCTTCCCCATTTCAAATACACCCTTCCTTCCTTTCTTTTTTTCTAATTCGCCCCACTTCTTTTGTTCTTAAAATTATTTTTGAGTTGCCACCCATTTCGGGAACCGGTTTTTTTAAAAAAAAAACCAAAAAAGTTTGACTCCGTTTTAATTTTGGATAAGGCAAAATGCGAACCAAAGATTCTGAAGTAAGATGGTAGGGTACGTTAGCCGAAATTTCATTTCGACTAACGTCCTGATTTACCGGCCTCTGAAACCAATTTTGATTTTCCGAAAATTAAAGTTAAGACTATTTTATTTTGAAAAGCCGCTAACGATGTTCCTAATCGGTGATAAAAGTCGTTTGTACAAACACAAATACGAAAGCGATATTCTTTCTCCGATTTCCGGAGAAAATAATTACAATGCGGTTCCTAAAATTACATACTACCCGATTTAATCCCCGAACTAAATCTCGGCGCCCAAATTAGCAATTAAAGGTAGTTTATGAAAAATTGCAAATAAGTCCTCGAACTTTACAAAAATTACAAAAAGGTTCCCGGGAGGGAAAATTATCATTTGGCACGCAAAACATTTAATCAACACAAAACAACACATAAAACATATAAAACATGTTAATTTAACAATTAAATGCAAAATATGAAAAATTACATTTTAACCCCCATATTTTGCAAAATTACAAAACAGCCCTAAAAGTTATTTTTATTGCACAATTGACACTAAATCAGTTTCTAAAAATACAAAACACATCAACATGTCAATTTGATAATGTCATGAAATTACCAAACTGCCCCTCATGCATAATTTTGTCAAACAGTCTATACAAGCCCTTACATTATGTTTCTACCACTCCCTCATTTTATCTCCTACTACTTAAGGCATGCCACATCAATAACATTTGATAATGAAACATAAAGGAACCCAAACATAAGCAAACAGAATGCAGAATGCAGTAGCAGATGCTGACAGGGTTTAACAGCTTACTGCAACATACAAAGGCAATTGGAGGGTCTCAAACTGAGAGGTTTACAGATGTGGGCACACAGGTAGCATTCTAACATGCATAAACAATATGCAAATGAATGAGGGATGACCTTCTGGGCTATTTCTGCAAACAGGGACAGTTAATGGATTTCAAACAGAAGGTTTAACAGAAATGAACAAGAAATGAGGACTGGACTGCCAACATAAAGAGGGACCAGTCTATGCAAGAGCTTAACACAACATTGTAATTCCTTACAACCACACTGATTTCTAAACAGAATGCCTGGAATGTAACCAAACAGTGATGTTGAGCAAGACACTCTGAACAGAAATACAAACATATAACTGAACCCAATTATGAGCCAGAAACATTCACTTGGTCCTTATGAAACACATGCTTCAGGAAGCCTTAACACACAAACCAAAGCCTGCAACCATGTTCACAACAGGCTTGAACATAATCAATAACAAATATGACCCAACATGATTGCAAAAGGGAGTGCAGAAACAGTAATGTATGTATATGACAGAAGCTAAACAGAGATGCATATTACCAACAAACTGAGGACAACAGAACCTAACAGCAAATGCATACATTTCATGATAAGCTTACAGACAGAAAGGAGGCAGCATGAGAGAGTCTGTGGAGTTACACAACTCCTACAGGCAGAAGCTAACAAACTCTGTTGACCTACTAAGTTCTAACCTCAGGACAGAATGCATTCTACAGCCACACAACACTAACCACAACTATACACTTATGGGCAGAACTGAAACACAAACGGAATCTCAAACAGGCATCAACACAAAGGCAGAACAAAACCATGAACAACAAACAGCAACAGAAAACAATTTAATCAACAACTATAACCTTTCAACCACTTATTTCGTGAACAGAAACATCCATATTCTAAGCCAAAAGAAAAACAGCATACAACAGCTAATCTCACCTAAGCTACTCAGAAGCATCAACATCATGTTATCCAGAGAACGAAGATTAAAATTAAAAGAAACAGCAAGCAGATTGAATCATTCGAACGGCAGAAACAGGCAAACCCTCAGTCTGGTTCCCATACATGAACATTCATCTTAAATCAAAAGCTGAAAAGAAAGCAGAATGTAAAAATACCTCAGGAACTGATTCCAAGCTTTTATTTAAAACTCCAAAAATCTTTACAGCAATATTCTTCTTTACAGTAATTCCCAAATCAGGAAAAGAAATCCATAATCCCTAATTCCTAATTTTTAGAGAGAAAATCCCAATTTACAGAAACCCTAAACGGATTTCCCCAATTTGCAGAAAACCTAAACTCTACTCTCACCCCAAATTACAGACGATAATACCACAGGAAATTAACGAACAGGAAACCTAATATGAAAGCAGAAGGCTTACAATTTTTCCAGAGAGCTTTTCTCTCTGATTTTATTTTCTTCGGAAATCCTTCTCCCCCTTTCCACTACAGTGATTTCCTTTTCAAGGAAATCACCCATGGTCTCTAGCTGTCCACGTCTCCCTTCTGGATGCAGCCGTCGAGGCGTCCCCTCGACGCGTTTTCTACACTTTTCTTCGTCTGACTTCTCTGCTTTTTGCCTTCTGTCTCGATCACATTTATCACCCTTCAGAAGCTTTCTTCTCTCTCTTCTCACTGTTGATTTCGAGTTTAATCACAAATTTGCTCTGTTCATTTTCCGTTTTCGTCCGGTTAAGCCTGTTAGGGTTCTTCTCTGTTCACTCTCGTCGAAACCCTTTCAATTTCGTCTACGAAGATTTCGGTTCAATCTTCATTCTGTTTGTTTTTCTCCATCCTTCAGTTATCAAAACGTTCCGTTTTGATTTTATTATTATTTTTTTTTTGCTTTTCTTTTCAACAAAACAACATGCCGTTTGCTGCGTCGTTTCGACCCTCAACTTCCAGCCTTCCGCCTTCCTCCCTAACATTTCCAGAAATTATACTTCGGCCCCCAGAACTTCTGGCCCGTCTTCAATCATACCCTTCCTTTCTAATTTTCCTTTTTCTTTTAATTCTTTTCAATTTAATCCTTTTTCTTAATTTTCTCCAAATTCTCTTAATTAAACCCTTCTAATTAATTTTTCAAATTAATTAAAATTAAAAACATAAAACATAATTCGATTAAAAATCGAAATTAAGAATAAAACATAAACATTTGCCATTATAACCTTAAAATTGATTTTTAAGATTAAAATCACAAATCATTCTTTTTAACTCTTTTCTTTTCTTTTTTTTTTAAATATATTTTTCTTTTGCAACTTGAAAAATAAAAGTACATTGAAAAACATATATTTTTGCAACTAGAAGGGAATTTTGAGAATCTTTTAAAACACAACAAGGACTAAAATATTGGAAAATATTTTAGAAAAGGGAGGAAAATCGAGTTGAATAGGAATCCTGGAAATTCCGAGCCTGGAGCTCTCAACATCCTCGGTTATTTTTGGGGGTGCACAAATCGAGCGTCAACACATGTTTTATGACGTAAGGTATAAGAGGGGACGTTACACCTTGGTCCTTAAATAGCCTATTTTCTTTTGCAAGTTTGATTTGCGGAAACAAAGCTGAAAAAAAAATATTAATCCACTTATGCAAGATGGACTTGCGGAAGTGGACTTCTGCAAGTTCATCTTGCGGAAGCATGTTAGTTCCGCAAGATGAACTTGCAGAAGTCCACTTTCGCAAGTTCATCTTGCATAAGTGGATTAATATTTCATTTTTAATTAGTCTTCCGCAAGTCCATCTTGCATAAGAGCTACTTTCGTCCACATTTCAAATTTCTTTCTTCCTTTTGTCTACCATTTAAATTTCGTAATTTTTTTTTTGAATATACCCCCTTTTTAATTATTTGCGGCACCGTAAGTTAAGCAGACACATCAAAATAAAAACCCTAGTGGTCCCCTCTATAACGTGTGCCAAATATTTACGAGTCTTAAAAATTTCATCATACATATACTTTCAATTTAATTCTCATAATGTTCATATATATAATTTCTTAGCAAGTAAATAAAAATTGTAAAAATGTGTTATGTCTATAATGACGATATGTATGACATATGGTTTTGGTTAAGGTTGTCACACCAAGAACATGCCTGTATCCTGTAGCTATTTGCATATTGAAGTTGTCCATTATGGAACACGCCCAGGGACACGACAGTGTCCCTGATCATGGTGAAATAGTTTCAGTCCTGAACAGCACATGGCCAGACACATACTCGTGACTCCTGGCCGTGATCTTTTCTTTGAATTTTGGTGGGAAAGGTAACACTGCTGTGTCACTATTGCATACAATCGTGGTCGATTTTAAAATTCGTGCATTAAATAACACGAAATGGTAAGACCAAAACCATGTATATGCCTGTGTTTAACAATCTGACATTATTACTGCATGGTTTTCTTCATTCTTCTTAAGTTCTCTCTCATTTTCTCTCATTTTCCCACCAAATTTCTGCATTTGATCACTAAAAGACTTCCATCCACTACTCCTAAGTGATTGCTGATGCTAGTTAGTTAGATTCTAAGAGTTTTTAATGACAATTATGGGATTTCTCAGCAAATTTCTCTCTACCCCTCTGTTTTCCCCTGTTCTTCAAAAAACTAGGTATACAACTCGTCTCTTTTCCTTTATTTCATTAGTGCTTGGCATGATTATGAGTATTTGGTGCTTGATAGTTTATTCCATTATCTTTTATTTTAATTAGTTATATGGAATTTCTGCAAGTTTCATGCCTATTTCTATTATGTTTGGTTCTTGCACTTGGGTTATTTAATGAATTAAGGTTGCTGGCATGTGTTTAATTGAGTTTGAGTTAGTATGCTACATTTTTAATAAGTTGTTGGTAAAATTGGCACTAAATATGGCCGTTTGTGTTGTTTGTGATTGAATGATTATGCAATTCATGCCTATTAGTTGTCATGTTTAGGTTTAATAAGATGATTTAGTAGTTATAATATGTTGAATTACATAATATGCTAAAATTGGTGATAATACGAATCTATATTG
Organism: Croton setiger; assembly: GCA_948099555.1. Lineage (NCBI taxonomy): Eukaryota > Viridiplantae > Streptophyta > Magnoliopsida > Malpighiales > Euphorbiaceae > Croton > Croton setiger. The sequence goes on along the minus strand of CANUEY010025062.1, from coordinate 39,758 downwards.
TTTGTGAAAATAGAAGCAATAACAGAAAGATAAAACAGCAGATAAAATCAAATCCTTGATTCAAAATCAAATATGCAACAGAATTTGTTACATTTTATCTATTTACATGTATTCACAAACTGTATAAATAGGGGATTACAGAATGAATAAAATACACAACATTTTCCTTCTCTAATCTCGTTCAGTAGCTTACTTTTCTCAATTCTATAATTTAGCAGTTTGTGCCTTATGGTTAAATTATGGAAATGTTGCTATAGTGTTGTTAGCTTAAAAGTAAGTTAAGATTAGGGGTTGAAAGTCAAGTGAACATTGATGGCATTACCGAGTTTATTGTCTTTATGCATAGTAGTTAATATATTGTGACTCCTTTGAGATTGTAGTTTCTATTGATCTTGGCATGTGAATTATTAAGACTAGTGTGATGGATATGTGTGGTATTATGTGTTGATGTTGAATTTTGGATCACCGTGGGGCATGAATCTTGACACAAATCGTAAGTATACAGTTCACTCAAGTAATAAAGTGAGAGTAAAGTATCATTCCACTTGGTGAAGTAGTCAAATACTAGCTCAAGCTTAAACTGTTGTCTAACGAATTAACAATTAAGAGATTTGTAATTGCAAAAATAAAATAAACAAAAACAAGAGAAAATTGCAACAAAAGTAAATTGAATTAAAATAAATGGAGAAAAGCGTCTATCTAAGTATTGAATCCCCATAGCTGATCGTTGCATCCCTAAAGATAAATGAATTAAATACGTTACAAGAGCTAAATTGACATTCCACTAACTTAGCTTAAAACCCTTTCGAGCGATCTAACCCCTATGCCTCAATTGTCAGTAGGCATCTCCTAACATCACTGCTCGGATTGGGTCATGTATTAATGTTTGAGGAACTATCATACCAAAGAATCTTGTTCGTCTCTAAGCACTCTAATATTTTCAACCCTAATGAGTATCATATTCAAATTAGGCTCTCTCGAGACAACTAACAAGAAGATAATATCCTAACCAATAAGCAGGTTATACTAGTCAAAGATTAGGCATTAAAGCACCAGTTATTCATCCTGTTACACCCTCTAGGGGTCATAATGAAAGCAATAGTTTAACTAATAAAAATAGCAAATCAATTAGAGATTAGGCATCAAAGCATCATTAGAATAAAACAACTCAAGCAATATTTATTCAACAACAAAAATAATTTAAATATTAACACTCCTAGTTAGGGTTCCTCAAAATCCACAAAAACTTATACAATTTAGTTCATAATAGAAAGGAAGAAAAATCAATAAGAGATAAAATTAGGGAAATCAAACAATACATCTTCTATCCTTGGATCTTCCTCTTCAAATCCCCTTGATCTTGGGTGAAAAAGGGTTACGAACATTGGAACTAGATCTAGGGACTATTGTCCAGTAAAAAGTTGGCCAAAAGGTCCCCTAAATCTCGAAATGAGATCACTTAAATAGGTTTTCTTTGTACACAGCTGTGTGGATGACTTTTGATGCGGCCCGGGCGAAATCACTTATGCTACATAGGCGTGTTAGCTAGGCGTGCACAATCTACTACTGTCCAAAAGTTACCATGGTTAGGAACACAATCGTGTCCCTTGGCTATGATCAAGTTTGCTTCACTAAAGTTTCTCCTTTTTCAATTTTAAGCTCCAAAATCACAAGTATATTATAATTTACCTAAAATCAAACTTGGACAAACACATTACATGCAATTTGATTCGGAAAAAAAAAAAAAAACCTAAAAGAAAGGCATAAAACTATATATAAAAAGCATGTATCAAATATCCCCACACTTAAGCTTTTGCTTATCATCAAGCAAACATAAAACTTAGGCAAACTCATATGCAGGAAACCACAAGTCTCACCTCTCTAACCCAATCTAATATCAAGGAATTCACAAACAACTCAACATTATAACCAAAAACCCTCAATCTCAAACAACATTCTACCTTTATGAACAAATTTGAAAGAGTTTACAAACAGAATTCATAAAAATAATACACACACACACACACTTATAAGAAGTTTAAATCAACAAACATTTCATCGAGCAATATGAAAACATATGAAACAAGTTTTATAGCTTCATAATGAACATCAAGTTTATGTTTTGAACATCAAAATGTGTTCTATGGGTCTTATTTTGGAAACATCCTAAGTTTCCATTTTGAATATATATGTTTAGCAATATTTTGGCATGAAATCAAAATTATTTTATTATAGAACCTTTCTTGAAAACAAGAGCAGTTTATAGGTTCATTTGTTTCAAAGCTTTTTAATTTTCCATGTTCAGATGTGCTTAAGTTCTTGTAAAGCTATGTCCACTCACTTTAACTTTTTCTTCACGTTTTTAAAGATTAAAATCATGGATCAGTTATATTTTATTTTCGGTGAAACTAGAGAGAACTTTAATGTTGTATGCTAATGTGCTTGGTTTCTAGACACTAATAGAAAATGTCTATTTGCATCGGCTTATTTACATTGTTTGTTTAAATAAGTGAAGCAAATAAGTGTCATCCGTTTTAATTTATGCATTTTATGTCTACTATTTTGTATAAAATGACACAATTGAAGAATTGCATATATGATAATGTTCATTCGCGCCGGCTTTAAGTGTGTGAGACAAAATGAATAATTCATTTGCATTAGCTTCATGTGTGCTTAACGCAAATGAAAAACTCAGTCGGCTTAAAGTGCGCGAGACGTAAATGAACAACTCATTTGTATCAGCTGTGACACGTGCTCAACACATATAGGTTATTATATGATTATATTGAACTATTTGGACCGATATTGAAGCCCGGTCATTGGATTATATGAAATATAACTATATGAGATATATGTTATGTAAATGCATTTCCACGAGACTTAAATAAGGCCATTGTGATCATCGTAGCCAATGTTTGCAAATTTCACAAAAAAAACCTACGGTTTTTATATGATTTGACAGATGGACCTACGGGTCATATTATGTTACAGGGATGATCATCAGAGCTTAAAAAGTTAGAGATTGATTTTTAGATCACGATATGTATATGAAATGATGGAAGAATCATTCCAGTCTATATGTTATTGGTCAGCTATGGATACTTATTCTATGAAATTCCTGGGGCAACACTTGATCAATGAATCATAACAAAAGCAAATGGAATAACATGTCACTATGCATCTTATGATATTGCTATGATTTTAAATGATGCTTAAGACCTAAAATTATATTGTTTTGCTTAAATATGATAAATTGAATCATATGTTTGCTTTAATTGCTTTGGTTTACACTTGTTGAGTATGCGACTCATCAAAATCGCAAATTGTGTTTTTAAGTCCATGGTCTGAGTGAAGTTTGACACTTCACCAGCCCTTACACAGGTCGCTACAACTGAAGTCTAGGCCTCTCTCCCTCCTACCATGACATTTGTATATGCTGCATATAGTTTTTGGTTAAATGTTTTGTTTGCTTAGCATAATGTTATATTTTTGGCATGTAATTATGAATCAGCATATTTATTATGCTTACAGGTATATAGTTTTGCATAACTTATTTTGGTATCTGTAAATTATGGTTTGTAGTATGTTAAGTTTGATTTTGGTTTATTGATATTGACTATGGTTATGTTTAATGCTTAATATGATTAATGATTAATTAAAATGTTAAAAAAATGGCATGTTTTATGACGTAAAGATGTAGGTTTGGTTGTTACAATGTTTTTCACTTATAAATGCTCAACTGAGAACAAAAACAAATCACTTCATTACTGCACCTTTACAGTGTCTCCTTTCTTTCCTCATATTCTTCTATAATCCGCAACACCATTAGTACCCACCCCAACAATCGAACGATGACCGACCGTTAAAGAAGAGCTTCATCATCCCTGAACCAACTAACAACAATCGGGGGAAAGGTTACTCTTTCAATTTGTTCATTTTTTTATTACGATTTCTTCTTGAAAATGTCATTGCTATCATTGTCATTTTTAAGGATTTTCACAATAATCCTTCCTCTACTACTTTATCTCTCTCATGTAGCTCAAAGAACTCATTAGAACACTTGCCACATTAGAAAACGACATTCGTCATACCTATTCCTCTCTCTTTGTATCTTAACAAGAATGTATTTTATTTTTTCCCTCAATCTCTGTAAATTTTTTTGATGAACCATAGTAGACTTGAAATTACTTTGCATTTAAGCTTATTAGTATTATGTCCAAATCAATGTTTGTTATTAGTTTGCTAGTATAGCATTTTTGTTTGATCAGAACTTAAAAAACCTTTCCCTTTACTTAATTCTTTGATATATAGATTATCAAACACAATGGTGTAGAATCAAGATTGAATCTTGCAAATAAGTTTATTAGATAGCTTGCATTGGCCAAATAGTGATAATAGGAGGCTTATTAATCTTGTCCAAATGCCTTTGAATTCTTTCAATTCTTAAACTACTCACTGTTTTATAATTTATGTAATTTAATCCATAAACTACACTTATATTTCCCAAAAACAAAAGAGGAATAATATATAATGTGCATTATTTGAGATTTGCTTAAGCCTTCTTAATAGATGCTAATACATAATCTGCATGACTTTGTCATCTATTTGTAGTTTTAGATTATAATAGATAATGTGCATTATGTGTCCAATGATGTGAACTCATTACAGAGTTGTAGTTTTATTTTCAGTATGAGCCCCCAATCTCTTTCTGCCCCTCCTAACATTGTAATGGATAAAGCCTTCGATCCTCATTTTTTGATAAAAGGCACATCCAAGATTGAGGATACTGATACGGAGATTTATTGGAGAGAAGTAAAAGGTTAAGGATTTGAAGTTACATATTTAATAACATATCAGAACCCTAATTCATTGGAGTGTGCCCTTCATTACAATGGTATTGATGGTGGTGGTTTTTCCATTGTCATTTGAGATTTCTAAAGGCTCTAATTGCAAACCAAGAGCTACATTAACTATGATATTTTAGAGTTTTTAAGCACTTAAGTCATCATTAATTTGAATTCATCTTTTTTTTTGTGTGGAATGTGTGTTACTTCCAATTCATTCTACCAGTTATACAAAGTATAACATAATCCATGATGTTGTAGTGAAGTTATTTTATTTTCTATAGCAGTTAAAAATGGATCGAAGTTGGATGTATGGAAATCAAATTTTGACAAGATTTCTAGAAGGGATTGAGGAGTTTAGTAAAGCTTTGCTTAAGCACATTTGTGAGCCAATGAGACAATCATAGTGAAGATGGTAATGCAAAGGAATATGAGGCTGCTATGGATATTGGTTTCAAGCAGAAAATGAGAATGAGAATGATGTTAAGAAGGACAAGTTAGACGAGATGATGCATGTTGTATAAGACCAATTTTTTGAGCATCGGCACATATTTGATAATATTTTGAAAGCTGCCTAAAAACTATTGTATCCTACTTGTACAACATTCACTTTGCTTTCTGTTACTCTCATATTATTCAAATTAAAGACAACACACAATTGGACCAACAAGAGCTTATGCAAATGTTGGAAGCTTTAACAGAAATGTTTCTAAAAGGAAATGAACTTCCTACCTCTACCTATGAAGCAAAGAAATTTATATGCCCCATGGGTATGAAGTATAAGAAGATACATGCATGTCCAAATGATTGTGTGTTGCATTGAGTATGCAGATTTGCATGAGTTTCCTAGGTGTGGATTGTCTCGTTATAAGATTAAGGAGAGTGGTGATGTTTTAAGCATAAAGAAAAAAAGTTCTTCAGCTAAGGTACTGTGGTATCTTCCAATTATACCAATGTTTAGGCACCTGTTTTTCATATGAGCACAATGCTAATTTGTTAAGGTAGCATGATGATGAGAGGAAGAATGATGGGTTACTTACTAATTTATAAAAGTTTATATTTATTTGTAAACTATTTTAGAAAAGTGTTGCTAGAATTTACTATGTTTTTATTTTGCTGCAGTTTGCTATGTTTCTGAAATGTAATGTGTTTCTACATTTGCATTTTTTTTTTTCTATTTTGACCTATTTGCATCCGTTTTAAGTTAGAAGCCAACACAAATGATTTTCATTTCTATCGCACATAATCTTATAGCCGACACAAATGAGATTGTATTTACGTTATGCTTTAACTTACAGCCGATGCAAATGATGTTTTGTTTGCATCACGTGTTGCACAAAATCAATGCAAATGTCCTTCATTTTGCATCGTTTCTACATCCGACGCAAATGGTTCTAGTCTCATTTGCTTCTCGAACAGATGTGTCGCTTTACAATCAATGAAAATAGGCTTAAAAGTGCAATACAATTAGATGTTTTTCTACTAGTGAGATGTCATCTTGCATTTTTGAAATTCATATGTTTTAAATTTATTTGTAGTTTTGTTTTTAAAATATAGTATAGATAAAATTTGCATGAATAAAATACAATTTAGAATTGAGAACATGGCGTTGAAATATGACTTAGGATATTAAATAGTAATTTTACATTTGCATTTAGATAAAATAGAAATTTAGGAATCATTTTGCATTTTTTCATAATAATGGATCATTTAGTAATTTGCCATGGACTTTAGGAATTTTTTGTAATTTTCCAAGAGTTGTGTCCTTTTATGAATATTAGAAAAATTAGGGGTTGTTTTGTTGTTTTAAATATTTTTATGTGCTAACTTGAACTTTTAATACATTTGGGGTCTTTTTGGAAATTTATGGTCTTTGGGGTATTTACGGATAGAATGTAATTTATTTTAGAATTGAAATGTAATTATTTTTTCTAAGTGGAGAAAGAATAATTATTATAGCTGTGTATGGTTATCTTCTGTATTGATATTTCTGCAATGTGAATATATGCTTATTTTTGTCGCAAATGTCCATTTATCATCAATTAGAAGCATCATTAGACTTAATCACGAAAAATGTTTTTTCTCAAATAAAATTTAACTTAATTTTGGAAAATAAAACGATTTATTAGAGGCCGATAAATCTGGGTGTTAATTAAATTGGAATTTTAATTTAACGTACCCAACCCTCCTAATTCAAGAATTTTTCGGTTCCAAACCTTGCCTAATTAAAAGTAAAATTGAGTCAACTTTAACATTTTCATAAAAATTAAAAATTTGTTCCCAAATGGTGGCAATTCTAAAACTGTTTTTAAGGTTGTTTCAACATCACCAATAAAGTTGTCACCATTTTTTTTTTTCAAAAGTCAGAGTTTGAAATTGGGTAAAAGTTTTATGATTATACAATTACGAATAATGTTTTATTATATCAAAACATAATAGACTATATGTTGTAAACTATGACAATCTCAAGTCTAATGATTCTCTTATAACTACTATGAAATTCACTTATAACACTAAACTATATAGTGATTTCAGTGTGAGTCTATCTAATATTTTTTTTTAAAAAGTATCTATGATATGATTTATATCAACATACATCAACATACACATAATCATTTTATGATTATCAAATTAATGTACATAGTGAACATATTTATTATTATCTAACAATAAAGAATTAGGAATATGTATCATTATTATGAAACATGCAAAGAAAAAATAATAATAAAGTTTTTTTATTAATAACAAAATGAATAACATCAACATTTGACTTAGGGTATTAACATCAACATTTTTCTCGTTTTCTTCTCTTCATCAAAACGAACAGAGACTTAAAGAATTCTATCATATTCTTTAACAAAAATTATTTTAATTCATACTTATAATTCTATTCTACGAAGAAAAACTATTTTTAATTATGTAATTCATTAATTAATTAATATATCCTCCTGAAATTTATATTATAGCAAAAATAATATAAACAGCATCTCCTATCACGAAAAGTTATTAAATTCATATTCTAATTATATTCAATTAAGGAATAGTATTTTAATTTATATTTATAATCATATTCTATTATTGCTAATTATATTAGACGAGATAGATTTGCAATTTCTAAAAGTAACGGACTGAGACAATTATATTATTTGGGCCTCAAAACATTTCTTAGTGGAGATCTTTTGAGAAGGATTTTAATTGGTGTAAGTAAGGTCTTTTTTTATAATGCCGACTTCTGAGAAGTTCAAAATATCAAATTTATATTTTGTATAGAAGGAAAAAGAAAATCACTAGAAAAACAAAATCTTTAAAAAAGAGTTAGTTAATCTAAAATCTGATGCAAACAGACATAAATAATTATTTGATTTCAAAAAATAGAAATTAAATAAAATTATAGAAAATAACAAGAAAAGAGGTAGTTACCCAAAAATGGTTAAAAAAGAATGACTAGGTTTAGAAAGAGAGGAAGAGTAAAAATATATATAATTTATCTTCAATTTTAGGATTTATCTATAAAAAAAACCTCAAAAATAAAACCTACAATACAAAATAAATTAATTTTTCTAATTTTTTTTATTACAAATAGAATAGAATAATGAACCAATAAATAATATTTTCTACTTCTTTTATAGTTATAAAAAATAAGGGGAAAGAAGTTTAATATTAAAATTCGATCATTTATTTTGCGATTATTATTTATAAGTGTCTGCACATATTGTATTAATCATACCATTTAATTCATCCATTTAAAAAATGCTAAATATTATGTAATATTCCGTTAGTTGAATGAATTGACTGTTGGTCAAAAAAAATGAAATTTTTTTAATTCCAAAATGACCTTGGCACAATTTTTTTCCTTTTAATCTCTCTATTTTGCGATTATTATTTATAAATCAATACATATTGTATCTGTCATACTATTTATTCCATCCGTTCAAAAAATGTTGAATATTATAAAATATTCCGTTAATTGAATGTGTTGACTACTGGTCAAAGGGAGAGAAATTTTTAATCCCAAAATGACCTTCATGCAATTTTTTTCCTTGCATTTTATTTAACTTTGCATTTTCTCTTCAATTTTTTTTTTTTTTTTTTTTTTATCTTTGTTCAAATTCATCGGATTTTAACTTTCAAATCTCATTTTTTCTTTCTTCATCTTAATCCTATACTATTATCATTTTTCTAATTATTACTGTTTAAAAAAATAAAAACTGAATGTTGTACACCATCATTCTTCCTCTTAATCTAACTTATAAATAATAATTAAAAAATAGATGGACCAAACTCTAATATTGTAAATCATTTTATTAAATAGTTGGTTAAAACAGTTAAGGCCAAGGCTCATGCGCTTCGGAAACAGAATTAATGTGGTGAATTTATACCCAAATCCCCATTTGAAACTTTCTTATTTGGTCCCAAGGTTTTGGTTATGAATCTGAAGAAACATCAATGTGCATTTTACCTGCTGTTCTATTCTGACTTTTCAAAGGCCTAAAATTTGTATGATTCCCAATATGGGAAAACCCTTTTTTGTAACCCTGGCTACGCTTCATTCACATCATTAATATAGTTACAATTTACAATCTTGTTTGGGGGAGAAAGAGAGAATATCACTCGCAAAGGGAAAATATTTGTGTCAAAAACTCACTAACAAATAACATTTCTGAATCAGAGATCACTACCAGCTTGCAAAGTAATAAAAAATTTTAAAAATATTAATTAGTCGTAACAATAACTAATATATTCAGTTTCACTAACATAAATTAAGGAACTATAGTTAATTTCATAATCTGGCCGCACAAAAATTTTGGCCAAGCTTGAAATTTGATTAATTGTTAAAAAAGTGCCAAAAAAACCCTAAGAATTAAGTTTATCCAGAATCTAGATTGGAATTAGATTATCTGAGCACCAAAGAGTCTAAAACTCTTTCTCTTAGCATCAGCATCATCTTGTCTTGGCTTCGTTTCAATAAATCTATCTTCTTTTACATAATCAGAGGCAGCAGTTTGACCAAGGGGAAGTTGCAGCTCCACTTCCATGTTGCTACTCCTTCCAACATTGTTTACATCAATCATATGATACATCTTACTAACTTTCGAATTTTCCCAGCACTCGCATAAGCTAAAAACAATGGTATCATTAGCCTTCAATTGCTTTTCTTTCACAAATCGATTCCAGCCCCTCGTAAACACATAACTTTGACTGCTTCTCCAGTAACAATACCGGAATTTCCAAAGTTTCATGTTCTTGTCGTAGAAAGCTAGCAGCCCGTCGTCCTGTTTGTTGATTCCTTCTGCACTTTCTGCAAAGAACTTAGTAGCAAATTTCTTTGGAATGACAAGTCTATTGAGCTTGCCAACGTCGCTTGGTGTAAGCTCCTTTTGAAAAAGTTGCTTGCACGTTTGGCTTCTGTTGCTCTGTGTGTTAATAAGCTTGAGGCTAAGCTCAGTTTCAACATTTTGCAATTGAGTCCCTAAGAAATCAGCAAATTTTGATTGGTACGTACCATCCTTTATCATGTTGATAACTGCTTCAGTGCTATAATTGCTCTGAAAGATGGGCTCTACGACAGTAATGTGGGTAAATGGAAAGTTTCTGCGACAATCTCCACTGCGAAGCTTTATTGCTGCACTATCATAAGCCATTGCAGCATCCTTCTCAGATTTGAAGGTCCCAAGCCAAATACGTTGGTGATTGGCATATATTTGGCATCCCCAGTTGCCATTATGATGTGGTACAACACCTTTGAATCTTGAAGCACTGATATTGCTGAAATGTCTTGTTGTACGTCTGCTCGCATGCGTGCTACTGTTAGAATCTGAAACTTCTTCAATCACAGATTTTTCACCTCTTGAAATCAAGCTCATAATTTCTTTCCCACTCATGTTCCTGAGGATGATTCATTACAGCTAAAAGGTCAGTAAATGGACACAAGTGGGATAAAGAAAAACAAGAAAACTTTAATGGGACTAGTAAGTTTTTAATGTATAAAGCAGAATTATGGTAATATTTTAAATGAACGAGCAAGAGACGAAACAATTGATTCAACTCCCTAATTGAGCCGATCATGACCATTACATTAACATGTATGGAAATTAAGGTAATAAAGTTGCTATAGCAAAATTTCTACAAAGAAAGATGAGCATCAATACAGAAATTAGTCATATTTTAATTCATGAAGCAGCAAATGTTCAAAAAGCATCAAATAAGTTGAGTTAGACCAGATAATATTTCATTTCAGTGTAGTAGTAGTAGATGCCACATAAGAATCCAAATTAACCTACAAAGCAAGACCAAAGTAGAATCCATAAATAAAATAAAACATTGTAAAACATATATCACTGAAATATATAGCATGAATGGTGTATGCTTCTTGTGCACATGATCAAATTCCTAACGTTACCAGTTAAATAAAGTATCAGATGCAAAATAATTGAAATCAGGCTCCTGAATTTGCAATTTCCATAATAGATTTATAGCCTGACAGAATTGAATTGTGGTCTCAATGATGGTACACGTTCTACATCAGAGCTAAAAGTGGTCAACATCCCTGAAAATTTGTGAAAGTTCCTAAAAGATGATGTAACTACAGCAGTTACCAGTCTTTGCCTGAGAATGGCAAACGTACACTTTTCAATCAAAAATAAAAGCAAAAACGCACTTCCAAGTTTTTTCTGCGGAGCACATAACTCAACTATGCCCTGATATAAAACTAATTGGGATTGGCTACAATGTAGCAATTTCGCCTGATGTACCAGACCACAAGCCAACAATAGGTATATAATAAACCACACAAATTATAATCTGTACATATACAATCAGAAGGATTTCCCTCTCCTTGTTTGTAAGTGGCTGATGACTATTGTCGAGGAGCTTATTCAAATGCATCCCCGAAGAGATATTAGAGATGATTGTGCCTGAATCATGGAGGCTGAATAGAAAAGATACCAAATGTGAATATGATAAGAATAAGGTACTTCCAAACCATTTACTTGTGTCTTGTTGCACTACACTCGATAAACAAAGCAAAGACGTATCCTTTTTCACTAATCACAGCTAAAATCAAACATGCTAAAATATACATCATTATTGAACTAAGTAACAAGTAATTTCACGTGTCATAATACTACATATAAATGGTGATATTTATTGTTGATTTCAAACTAATAATAGAAATCCCGAAGAAATAAATTTTCTTTTTTCAGATAAAAAGAGTAATTTGACAGGGAAAAAATATATGAAAAAAAAAAGAAGCATATTGTAGGCCCCATAAAATTATTTGAGAAATTCATTCAAATACCATAAGCTACTTTGATCACGTAAATGATTGTCACTAATTGAACTCGTTCTACTAGCAAAATAAACAAAAAGGAACTAGTAACTTGAAAATAGAAGTGCCAATAAGTAAATTTTCAATTTTAGTTCAAAGATACTGAGGAATAATGTTAATTCTGAAGTTGTTTCACATGATTCAAATTCTTCAACCATTTAAAAACTTAACTTCAATACTTGAAACTATTATGCATATTCAATGAGAAATGGAAAAAATGTTTGAAGGTCATTTAGCCTAACCAATGGTGGGGAAAAAAATATGAACTAGTTCAATTTCAAAATTATAAAGCTTATATAGTTTAACTCTACGAATTGAAGGAAAAGTAACATGCAGAAGAGAGCAGCAAGGGAAAAAAGATGATAGCATAAAAAGACCGTAGAGGAATTAAAGGTGCCAAGATAAGTCATGTGCGGACTACTGATCTGCCACCAATATCACCAAAACATCATTTTTCTAGTGACACTTGATTGAATAAACAGAAAAGGGAAAAGGTAGAACAGAACTAACATATATCAAATATATGCTTTCTTCAATTGGCAAAAGGTTGTGCTAGCATAAGTTTTGGAAGCAATAGAAATTGTGGCCTCAGAGAAAAAAAAAAAAAAAGAGGGACTAGAGATATGTTATTCAATCCAGTGGCAACAAGAATCTACAACATAAAATGAATTTACTTGCCAACATAATTGTGTTTTGAACTTTTTCTATGTAGAAGTCACATAAACAGAATAATGCTTCAACAGCATTACTCAATTGAAGAAAGAGAACCAGTCAAGAGAAGTTCACATTCTAGTCTTACAAAGAACTGATAACAGTATACTAGGTGGTTCATTTTACAGTTGTAGGATCATGAAAACCCCTTTACTTAATTAAAAACCATCACAAGTCAAAAAGCATCTAAATTGCTATCACCGCAAATCAAAAGTGCATCTAACATTGTTATCATTAACTTTGGTAACATCATGCACCAAGTAAGATATACACAAATTTAACACTGAAGATGCTTTGCAGATTGACAAAATAATTTGAGAGATTATGGACCAAAAACTGACATCGTAAACTTATGGCTCGATTCATCCCCCAGTTAGTAAGTATTGCTACTATATTAATGCTAACAATGACCAACACAAATACACATACCATATATTTCAAATCAATATGAACAAAATCAAACTGTTATAAATATAAAGGCTTTGAACAATCTGAAAGCATGGGTTTATTTCAGCGGAAAGAACCAAAAAAAAGGTCAAAGAAATTTTACACTGCCCTAAAGGACAAACACAGTGGACGCAAGTATGCAAGCCATGTAGAATAATTAGCTTAGAATTAGGACTCTATCAATTTTGACCTAGATATATAGGATTTGAAATTTCATGTTCTTTTGTGCTTCTATCTTCACATGAATATAAAACCATAGAAATATTCCACACATGATAACTAGATATTTAACTTTCAATTACATTTTTAAGAGAAAAATTTTAGAAGTTTATTTGCATAAGTCTAAAATCACTCAATATAATTAGATATTATATACTTATAATGTAGTTAACAGGTTATGAAAAAAATGAAAAAAAAAAAAAGGTTTTCAACCAAAGAAGAACGGGAAATAACTCTAATAGCTTCAAGGCTGTGTTAGTTACCAATCAGGACACAATCAGTTTCCCTTTAATGTTCAACAAGAAACTAATATAATTAACTTTCACCTTATAATTACTTTTCGTGCCATATAAAAGAAATTCATATTTCTTATCCCTTACTATGGCAATTTCACCATTTTGATTCAATCATAGCATTCTCCACAATTTATCCGCATTGGGAACAGATTAATTCCATGAAGGAATTCACCAAACTTTTCTGGAATTAATATAAAAAATCCTACTTTTCATGTTTGGAAGCACAAAAAAAATTGGATTTGAAGTGGAGAAAATCAATTCTTGGAATTGTTCCCAACTATTGAAATTCTACAAATTATGATGGGATTTGCAAATGAATTCCACAAATTACACCACCAAAACCAAGTAAATAACTTCTAAGGTACATGTTACTGTTTTTTAAAATAGTAACACTTTAGGCAATAAATATCAAATAGGCCAAATCTGAATAAAACAGAAGCAAGTAACAAACTATTACTTATCCAAATCTAGCACCATTAATGAAAACACAGAAAATAAGAAGCAAGTAAGATTTTGTAATTGAAGAAAAAAAAAAAACTGAAAACATGAAATTAATTCCTGTTACCTGAACAGCAGAAAATAGCAGCAGTTTTGTGTCTCCCCAAAAGCAAAAGAAAACTGTTTCTGCGGAAAACAAAATTGAGGAGATCAAAACTCTCTAGCACTTTAAATGCTGAATTAGAAAGCCCTTGAAAAGGAAGAAAGATCTTCTATAAAAGGAAACAAATAAATAAAGGAGAAAAATTAGCTGACAAAAAAATTAATTACTAACCTTTGATTGTGAACATGGAAATTAAATTCCCTCCAACACAAACTTCCGTTTTAGCTATAGAGTAGTAGTGAACAATAACCCAGAAAAGGAAACAAGAAATCCTTCCCATATCTGGCACCACTTCTACTACCACCAACTGATTTTTTCTTCTTTTTTGAAAAAAAAAATACAGTCCTAAAACATGAAAATCCGCGCAACTTTCTTCAAGAAAACATAGTTAAATCTCCAAAATAATAATCAACAAAGAAAAATAGCAAAATCAGGTTATTTTATGAAAAACCCATTTGAGTATAAACCTAGAAAACCCAAATCTGGATCCAAAATGTCCCTACACCTTGCATGGCCATTTTTCCTTGTGGAAAAGACAGTTAATAATAAATTTAAAAAAAAAAATCAATAATAATGGAAAACCCAAATGTCTTTAGAACCAAAAATCAAGGAACCTGGAAAAGAAAAAGCTCTTCTGGCTGGCTTGCATGGAATTGACCTTAGGAAAAAAAGAAGACAACGAAGAAAAACAACAGTAGTCATAAAGGAAAAAAACAAAGTTGAAATTAATATTCAGAAATACCGTTTTCTGTTAAAATTGAACAGTATGCAGGCGTACCTTCTTCAAAGAACACACACATATGGTCCTTTCGGCCGCGGCTACCAAAAGAAACCAGAGAGGACCATGAAAAATCACGCTTGCAACCTCCATCACAAGTTTATTAAATTAATTAATAATAATATTATTAATATTATTATATATTATATGTGTATTTTCATAAACATAAATTCCAAGTGGGGGTTCAAGTTTGAATTGAATATATATAATTAAAAGGAAAGAAATCAGTAACAAATAATGAGTAAAACGAGTTCACCTCTCTCTCTGGATCATCCAAATATATATTCTTCAACATTTGCCTGACTGAAGCACTGTTATAATATTTATTATTATTATTACATGCACAAATATGGAGAAGAAGCAAAGTATACTTAGAGAGATGATGAAGACGGAGAAGTGTTGTATACATGTATTTGTCAAAAACGGCTGCAAGTTTCTGAGCTTTTAACTCTTATATAAGCTCAAAGTGTCTGTGCAGAAGGACGGTCATGATAAAAACCCATTTGCTTTCTTCATATATTTTATTATATTATATTTATTTATTATAGACAGAAAATAAAAGAAAATAGAGCAGAAAAGAAACAATAGTAAAAATGGCAGATGACAGAAGAGATGTGAGCACACATCACCACAATGGTATGGCCTCATACAATTGCCTGCGTGTGCTCACTCTCTTCTGTCAGTCTCTCTTCTATTGTTTCTTTTGCTTCTAACAATCAAATCTTGGGTTATTGATCCAGATCTGAAAATTTTTCGAAAACAACAAAAACAAATCATATTCATATCTATTAGGGTTTGCTAAAAGAAATATTAATCGAAAAATTGAACCAAAAATTTGGAAAGAACCCATTTTAGTTTGTTGGGTTTGGTTCTCAAAAAAGAAAGGGGGAGAGAATTTTGGTCTGCTACTGGAAGAAGTTGATTGGAAGAGGGGTTGGGAGCTTTTATTAAGTGCAAATGGGTTTTTGTACAGCGAGTGAGAGAGAGCAGTAGACAAAGCAAAGACAAAGAAGAGAAGATAGCAGGCAGAGGAAGAAGATGATGACAGCTAGCAAGTACTTGCGGAGGAGATTGACTTTTGGCTTTTGGGTTACTGATTGCAAAAGATAAATTAGTAAATAATATTATACGGCCATGAGAATCAAGGAAAACGACATCCCAACACCCCTATTTATTTGATTAAAGATAAATTTTTTATGCATTACAACACAAAGTGAAACTACGACAAAAGATAAATTTTTTATGCATTACAACACAAGATAAACTTTTGTGTGTGTTTTTGAATTCTTATTTACTTCTAATACAATTTTTTTATAAATAAAAATAAATAGAACACACCGTTTTTTACTTAAAAATTAGATATCATTTCTTTCAAATCACCTAAGTAGACTCTTTAAAAAAAAATTATTTTCAAAAATTATATTATTTAATAAAACATTATATTAAAATATTTTAAATATATGTATAATAAATATTTTTTACATTTAAAAGGTAATGATAAAATAGAAATTTTTCACAATTATATAATTGAAAAAGTGATTTTTTGGTTGGAAAGTTAAATTTGCTAATTTCTCAAAACTTTTTGTAAATTTAAATACTTTTTGAAATTGAACTTCCCAACTAAATGATATATTAAAATAAAATATTTGACGAGTAATGTTAATTCAATATTTTTATTTTGATTGGGTCAAAAAATTGAGATTATGAGTATTTTGTTGTTTATAAATTAAAATATTAGTAAATGAAGGTGATTTAGGTAGCCATGTTATATTTATGAAGCTTCTGAGCCATGTAGCAGTATTTATATTTATTAGCAATTTTATTATTCTTTTTGAGAAGTTGTTTTAAATCCATCCGATTACTCTTTTATCTTTTATGTAAATGATTTAGCATATATAAGGGGAAGATTGATTATTGTTATGTGGTATTCCATGAAAAATATTATATCTTAGCTATCAAGTATTAAAAACTCCTTTCATTTAAGTCATGCAACTTTTCTAAACACATTACCCCGGTTTTTTTATTTCTACATATGTGGGAAAATGTTTTACCGTGCAAACTTTGAAAAAATTAAATTTCTAAGAAAAAATATTACTTTATAAAATAAACCTCTAACTATAGTTTTATTGAATAAAAAGTGTAAAATATATTTTAAAAGGCTTGGAAACTTAATAGATAATAAATATCACATAGTTTTCAAAATATTGTAAATAGCATATTTTTTAAAAAAAGAACAATAAATTTGAATTCCAAAAATACCTCCATTTGAAAATAAAATTTAAAAAATTAAAATTTAAAAAATTATTTTTTTTTTCAATTGTTTAACCACCACCGGACCGCCTCTTCCAGTCATCGGACCATCGCGCTATATATACAGGTGGCCGGAATTTTGAGTAGATCACCACTAATATTTTATTTTTTATTATATTTAAATAAAATAAATAAAATATAAAAGAGAGGTTAAAAATAAAAAACATAAATATGCTGTTTATTATATTTCTCAAAATTTATATTATTTAATGGAGCAAACTTGAAAAATCTGCTATATATTACCATGTAAAATGATAGTTATGTTAGATTGATTTGTAAACAATTTCATAAATTCTAGCTAAAAAATTGATAAATTCCGTCCAATTATTTTTCAAAAAACAATATTTTTTTTTTTTAAATATTGAGGAGTATTATTGTGGTTAGAGATAATATCAAATAGTATCATGGTGGGATAGGAGCCCACTTTCCTTTGGTGGATTTGGTAATGGATGGGAAATGTGATTGTGTCAAATTTGGGGACATGATAAAGCACTCCCATCTAAAATCTCTCGTTTTCTTTTGATTTTTTATGATACGTTTTTTTCTTTAGGAAGATAAAAAAGGCAATTTTTTAAAGAATCATTCTCAAAAACGCAATTTCATCTTTCAAAGATAAAAAAGTTTTTTTTTAATAAATTATAACTATTTTTATTAAAAAAAAAAAAACTCCAAAACAATCTATAATACAAATAACATAAAAAAAATAACTCACTTTTATTTTAAAGTTAATTTAATATACTCTACATATTAAAAAATAATAAATTATTTTAAAAAATATAAAAATTAGTTAAAAACACAATTTAAAACTTTATAATTTTTTTAAAAGTTCATTTTTAAAACTTTTATTTATATTATAAAAATTATAATTTATATTAAAAAAATATTAAAACATATTAATTCAATAATACTTAAACTAAAATTTTAAGAATTTAAAAAAATTGTAGAAATCAATAAAAATATGTAGAAATTCTAGCAAAATCAATAAAAAATATTTTGCATAAAAACTGTGCAACGGTTGTTCAATTCATGTTCAATGCATATTTGATTTTAAATGTACAATTCATGTTCAATGCATATTTCGTTTTAAATGTACAATTCATGTTCAATGTATATTTCATTTTAAATTTACAATAATTATTCATTATTCATTACATGTTTAATATCTACTACTAGAAAAAAAACTACATGTATTACTTCCTATCTCTAATATTCAACTCATGTTTCAGAGAATATTCAAAAAACACTTGTTCAATGCATGTTCAATACAATAACAACAATATGTCCATAATATGTTCAACTACTGTTTAAAGATCATTCATCTTCAAATTACAATTGGAATTATCAAAATATATAATTACATATTATGACATGCATCAAAATCAACTCTCTCTTTGTTAAGGCTACAAATCTACACAAACTGTTTATAATATGTTCATATTTTTTCATAAAATTTTCATAAAATATATGGAAACTGATCAGAGACTGTTTAAAACTTGTTCGTAAACTAATCATAACATGTTTAACTGCAGTACAAGTTCAAAAACTGTTTATATATATAGAAAATAACTATCATGCAATAAACTAAATAGCCATCATGCACATGGAAAAGTAACAATGAACACTACAATAATAAATGCCTCAATTTAGCCACAACAAATGACTATCAATCAAAGGGCCAACATAAGACAATGTGTTTCTTTCATAATTCTAACCAAATGCTCACAAATCCATTGCATATGCCTCAATAAAAACAAATTGATTCTATTAATTAGTTGTATAAAGAAAAAAATGCAATTTCATAAATGTACCTATATTGTTTACAGTTAAAAAATTAAATAATGCAATAGCATTTCAGCTTAAAATTTTAATATTTTGTTCAGAATATGTTTATAAACTGTTTGTAACTTGTTCACACATAGTTCAAAAACTATTTATAACATGTTTATAGACAGTTCAAAAACTATTCAAATTTAAAAAATCTGCTCAAATCAAGTTCTAAAATAATGTCATAATGACACTCACAACCAGATATGACACTTTAACAGTTTAATTTATTTTCAAGAAAGTCTCCCTCAATTAATCATAGCAACGAAATACAAACTATTTTACCAATTTAGCATTACTAATGAATAAAAGAAAAGGAAAAGAAATTCAGACTGATATAATAAAGAAAGAGTTGAAAATAGTACAAGTAAGCTCACCACAATCAGATCCTTCATTGTCATTACTGACAACATATTGATGGCTTTATGATTTGAGCCAGTAACGAAAGCCCAAAGCTTCCTCTACACATCCCATAAAATTGAGGTTCTTTTTTACCTTCCGAAAGACAGCAATTATTTTGTTATACTTTTATCCAATATTTTTTAATTAGAACATTAACAAGTTAACACCTCCCTAAAGCTAAAAGCCTTAATTGTGGTTGCATCATACAAATCTTGAAAGAAACCAAAACAAGCTCATAAAATCACCTTGTAGACCCTCCAAAATAGCGCCATAACCAAATATTCGCAGGCGATTAAAACATGCACCATCCACAAATCACTACCACTAAGGACTGACACCTCTTGCAAAATGGCAGCACTACTGAATTGCTGCTATTGTAAATTTCAAGCTACACCATTAGCAACCCAATCAGCTATACTACAGCTGAATTGAATGAGCCAACTACAAATTTTATAGGATACAAAGAGAGGAGTAAATTGTGAATTTTACAATCCTCATATGCAAATAATGAACACAAAATTCTAAATTTGATAACTTCATGTGTTTCATTCCTGTATTAAATAAAATTTGCAGTGAGAATCATACAAGTAAAGACTAATACCAAGTTCAGTACATATACTTCAACATTTTTAAATAGGGAATAAAATTTCATTCATCAAATTTTAAGGTTGTTAAGAACTAATTGCTGACCAATCAAAACAGTAATCTCTAAATATAGAATTAGAAAATCTATATTCTAATTCTATGCCCTTTTAAAAAAGAAAAATGCTAAATAATACTTTCTAATCAAACATACACAAAAATCTTGGAGGATAAGAATGCCCATATCGATCTTACTTTCCCAAAATTATACATATGTTTAAATTATTATTATTATTTATTCACAAACTAATCAAAATATGTTCATTGGAAGTTCACATCTCGTTTACAAACTGTTCAGAAAATGTTTAGAACATATTCATAAACTTTTCGTAACTTGTTCAGAAACTATTTATAATATGTTCATGTATATAGACTAAACTTTTCATAACCTGTTTAGAAACACATAAATTGAAAGAAAGAACCAAAGAACAAGCAAAACTGACCTGATAGTTTCTAAAGGAGCAAGTAGCAGATGATCCTAATTCTTAAATCTCAGTCTCCGTTAGCATTTCCTCTACCATAGATCAACAATGAATACCCTCCTCCGGTGACAATCTGGATTTGGACTCCAGTTCTTCTGATGATTCAGGTCATAGCTTGCTCGATGTCGTTGTCTCATCTATGCGTACAATACGAAAATCAAAAACCGAATTGAAACCTAGAAGGAGAATTGATTCTTTTGACTAATTAATGGTGATTCTTCTGCTTCCCCTTGTTTTTCTCCTCAGCAGCGGATGCTTCAGTTGCCGGCGCTGTACCTCTTGCCGGAGCAGCTGCTATTCCTCCACCAATGAAAGCTCCACCACTAAGAGCACCAATTATTACCTGCTCCAAACAACCAATCGCTCAGATAAAAGTCCATTTCCATGATCTAAACTCATTTCAACTCAAACAATTCAACTGTTATGCAAAATATCAATTGATAACATCTAAATTTACAAAGTAACAAATGCATCCTAAATTGAACAAATATAACGAAGTATATATTTGCTACTATTATTAATTAAAATTTTTAATTCACATCGATACAAAAATTTATGAGCTGAAACAAAAGAAATGTTCTTGAAGCTAAAAAAAATTGAAATATGAAATGCCACAAGTTATAAAATAACAAATGGTATTATATGTAGAGTGCAAAGGAGAGATCGAGACCTGAATTGGCAGAGGAATGAGAAATCAGAGAGAAAGAGGACTGGACGTTGCCGGATGAGTCGGAGGAGAACGGTCTGAATAAGCTTCCTTTGCAACTCGTAGGTGGAGGAAGCGGAGGCCTTGAGATCACTATCGTTGATCTGCTTGGTGGACCATTCGCCACTTGATTCCGGCACACGAATGTGAATACTTCCATGGTTGGTTAGAGTTTTTGATTACTTCTATCGCCGGAATCAGAATGAAAAAGAAGAAGAGATTGTAAAGTGTGAGTGATATTTTATAGCAAACAGATTTGTATTAAAGGAAGATGGGCTATTTTAGTCCCATATAAACTTAGAGAAGGTCCTTTTAGGATTAAAAAATCTACAGATGCCATTTTACTTCAAAAATTTTAAATGGAGAGTTGTTTAGGGACTTCTTTCCAAATTTAGAAAGGGTGCTTGTTTTGTGTTTTTCCCTTTTGGACATTATCTTATTCCTAATAAAAAATTGGGTCTACACGTACTACACAAAGGAAAACCTGGGCCTAGACTTATTAAAAAAAAAAAACTGGGCCTAGCCTACATACATATCATTTCCAGAAGTAAATCATGCGAAGAAGAAATGGAATGAACTAATTAGGTGACTTGTCGCGTCTCTGATTCATTGCTGAAAGCTTCAAATCCATGGCCATGGAAGCTTATGCACCAAGAAACTCTGATCAAATCCACACCGATGTACTCTCTAAGTCCAGACTAGCTTGCTACAAGGTATTTCCTCTTCTTCTTCCTTTCTTCTTATGCTGTTTAGAGGTTTTTCATCATCAAATCTTTAAACTTTTGCCAATTCGAATCAGGCTCGTGATGCTTTCTATGCTTGCTTGGAGAAGGAATCGGACAAGAAACCTACAGAGATTGGTTCTGTTGGACTTCTCTACCCATTTGAATGTAAAACCTCCAGGCACGAATTTGAGAAGAATTGTCGCGCTTCTTGGGTAAATTAATAATATTATGCAATCCTATTTTCAATTAACTTTTTTAAAAAAATTTTAGGTTTCTGAAATATTAGAATTTGAATTGTAGGTGAAGCATTTTGATAGGCAATATTGTAAGAATAAAAGGATGCAGAGGTTGTTGGATGATAAAGATTCAAGAAGAGGTCCATTATCTCTTCCACAGCCTTATACATTCAAGCCCCCCTCAAGTTAATCTTTAACTTTCTTTTTAGGTTTTTGTCATATAGCTGTGCACTTGAGAATTAAGGATGCTTACTTTTATTCATGGTGGATTTTGCAATGTCCATTCTTGTTTATGAATTGCTTGCTGCAGTTAATTTTCAGTGGCTATGATTTAATTCATATGACCCGGTATACTTTGTTTGATCTTCCCCCTCAGGTGTCTGACCATCCTCATTTGGATTAAATTAACTTACAAAGCTTGATGCTTTTAGGATGTAGTGCAATTCCTTTTTCTTTTGGGTTGGACTATATGTTGTTCAGACTATTTTATTTTAAGCCGATAGCACGATTAGGGTTTAAGCAAAAGATGGGGACTGCGAAAAGAGGCAAAGAATGATATACTATTAGAAGTGGTGAGATGGAATGAAGGATGATAAATATCTGAAGCATGATGAAGTTGGAAAATCCAAGTTGAGCACTTGTTTGCGGTTAAACTTTTTTACTTGCATAGTCCCATTTGGAATTTCACCCTTTTAAGTGGTTAATCTTGTTTCACTGAGGATACATTTGTTAATCCTAATTTGTTGAGGGTACTTTTAGGGCATACTTGTTAATCTTTTTTCATTGAGGATCACATATTTTTCCTTGTTGCACTCGATTCTTGGCCTTTTGTTATGTGATCATTCATCTTGTTTGTTTGATTAATTGTGGTGATAGTTTATGATTGGATTCCTTGAACTAATTTTGTAGATGTTTTTGGAGAAGCTATTTTTTTTTTAAGATGTTATTTTGGTTTTTTTCATTTGTTGTTAGGACTATGTTTTGAAAGTTAGGGAAGTAATAGCCTAACTATTTTTTAATACCTGCATGCATATAGGATGTTTAGAAATGAATAAAATGCCAGCATTCCTTCCTAGAAGCCATTGAAGTATCAAAGCCATTTTGTTTCTTGAGAGAAATGCTGGCTGCCATATTGTTAAATGGGCAGTGTTGAAGACTATTAATAAAAAATTGCTCAAATTAAGGAAGCAGAAGATTCTAGTAAACACCTAGGACTTTATCTGAATTTGATGCAAAATGGCGACGTCAAATAAATCTTCTTTTGGACTCATCAAATTGTAGATAGCTGAAAATGCTGGTTTGCAAAATCAGCTGTCATATTCTGCATTTCAACAGAAATTTTTATGTTGTATTTTAAAAAAATCAGGATTTCTTGAAACCAGCTGCAAACAATTGACATGTTGCATAATGCTGTATTGGTTTGATATTTGTTTCTTGTACATAGAAAACTTGTGTTGCTTAAAGTCATTTTCAAAGCTTACCCAAGTGTAACAGATGTGTTGGAATATAATACCGTGGGATGATGTTTTCACAGTTTAGGCTGCTCCATTTTGCTCGCCGCTACTACGAGAATTGCTTTTGCTTTCTTTTCCTCTGCTTACGAGGATATTTCAGTTTGCCATGTTGTTTCTTGCCTATAATAAAATTGATTATCTCTGTTATGTTAAAAGCAGGTATTTAACAACGAACTTCAATGGAACTCTATAGAATCCATTCTGTTGCATATTGAACTCTATGGAAAATTGAATCCATTCTGTTGCCTATGGAACTCTATAGAACTTTATTGAACTTCAATCGAACTTCAACAAGTGTTTAAATGTTCATGAAAATGTTTTATGTTAATTTTGCATTTGCAGTGAGAAACTTAGTTATATTGCATATGCAATTGCCTTTTTTTCTTTAAGAGGGCATATACAATTTCTTGTACTTCAATGTTTGCTTCTTGTTATTGGCAAAAAAAATGTTTGCTTCTTGTTGGAATTTGAGGAAATGGCTTCTCGTTGGATATTTGCTAAAAGTACATGCATATGGTGGCAGTGCCACACCTCGGTTATGACCAGGAACAGGAGGTCTCCAACGGTGTTGAGAAGCTGCTGGTGCATTCCTTTCTAGTAACAACATAAAATATGTCCATCTTATGTCTATCTCGTGTGACAGAGTTGGTGTTGTTTGTATTCCGGTTTCAACACTTAAAGTCTATTGTGATTGGGTTACAGATAGAGCCCAATTTTAGCTAAAATCTTCCTATCATATTAGGAATATTAGGAACTAGATTAATGAAATGCTGGCACATTGTTGTGCCTGGTTGTCTTTTAAGTGTAAGTTTTGACTTTTTAATATTTATATATTCTGCAAAAATCTAGATAATGAGTAATAGTATAATCTCTCTGTTGTTTTAGTAATAAGTATATGACATGCTCATTCGGAATGTACACCTGCACCAACTAAAGTTATTTTAGTCTCCTAGATGTTTAATAACATATTTGTTATAACTAATGTCAGTCGCTGAATGTTTTGAAAATGTTAAGTAGACGAGACATGTTCTTTGTTGATCTTTGCCAGTATGGTGAATGCTATTTTACCTTGACATGTAAAGGGTCATTTCTTTTTCGTTATTTACAATGCCAAGCCCTTGTTTCCTTTGCTGATTTTTTTCCTAAGCAAAGAAATCTTTGGCATAAAAGCACATGTGAACTTCTCAAAAAAGACAACTTGAATTGTTGGCATCCATTTCATGTTATTGTTCTTCCTGTGTATTGTTTGTCCCTCCCGATTGAGCTTTACTGACTCTGAAGCTGTTGTGAATATTCATGAGTGGCGAGAGCCTTGGGGACAAGAAGATCACGGGTACGATTGCTGAAACTATCTTTTCGCAAAAACTTGTCATGACAGTGCATGAGATATGAAGCATACAGAAGATAAGAAGATATTAAAATGTTAATTATAATATAGTTTAGGTTGATGCAAACTGTCTCTATAGTCTGAACTCTGAAATAACAGCTTGTGTTGGAATAATAGCTTTGACTGCCCCTATTTGTATGGGAAAAACTATTTGTTTAAAATTCCTAAAGAACAAAATAGACAAAAAGTAGTGGGTAACAAGTATCTCGATATTCCCATGTGCCAATTGACAGTAAGATCTACTCACACTTGTTTCATTCATATTCACTTTAGTTTCAGTTCCAATTCATTGTTTCAGCCATAGATTTGGATCTCTTTCAGTTTCTGCATTATCTGATATTATTATTTTAATTACGCCTAGCACCCAGCATCCTAGATGGTTGTGACAATGTTCTTACCTCAGGAAATTAACTTTCTATTGTGTTCCCGACTTTTATTGTTTTAGCTGTTAAAAAGTTTTTTTTTTTTTTTTAATATTAGCAGTTCGTGGCAGGTAAGTAGAGTTTTATCAAAGGTTAATCGCTTTAATTTTCCATAAACATCTATTAAAATTTTCAATGATTGTCAAATAGCTAGTTTTGTTAGAAGGCTAATTTAATTATATAACTCTTAATATTATTTTACACGTTGAAATGAAGGATGAAATAAGCATATCTCTATTATTAGAAGTTAATTAAGACTTAAAAAGAGCTATTTATTTAAAGGCATTAATCGTATTTCGTTACCTAACATGAAGTTTCGTTTACTTAATCTAAAGTAAAATAAACCCTCGGCTTAAAAAAGCATTCACCCCTCCCTTGCGTCCAACGACAGAAAGAGAGTCCGCCAATGCTCTAAATATACTTTCCCAAAACGCAACTTCAATCTTATTATACTCAAATAACAATAATTAATCATCATAATAAATCTCTAGCCAAAATAATTAATAATATTTAGTGGTAATTTCTTTTAAGCAAATGAACAAATTTTTATTTGCTTACTAAATGCAATGATGTATGTTACAGTTATTTTGTAAGTGAAGGAATGACATAAGAAATTCTTGTGAGGATGTAAGTAGGAAACTAGAAATAGTAAATTAATGTTTGATCGAAATAATGTCTTAGGCACAATAGTGTAATTAGTCAAAGATGTGTGAAGGTGAAGAGGATTAGACTCACACTCCCATAAT
Organism: Croton setiger; assembly: GCA_948099555.1. Lineage (NCBI taxonomy): Eukaryota > Viridiplantae > Streptophyta > Magnoliopsida > Malpighiales > Euphorbiaceae > Croton > Croton setiger. Next base: position 13,139 of record CANUEY010025062.1, on the reverse strand, counting down.
TAAGCACTTGATTAATTAAATTGGTTTAGTCAATCCGCACTTTATTTAGCGGAAAACCCTTCTCCTCCTAGAATTTGGCATTTGTTAGTTCATCCCTACACAATTACTTCCATTACCTACTTCACTTGTACTATAATTTGTTTATGACGTTGGAATTTACGTAATTGGAGTAAAATTATCATATTCTCATCTAGCAAGAGGTTCGAAATGTTATGTTTATTAAATCGAACACTAGTTTAGAACATGGAAGTTTCTTTCCATTCAAAAATAAATTAAATATGATTTATAGAGAAAATTTATCATTTGTCCATTAAGTGCAAGAAGTGACTTCATTAATCCAAAATTATTATAAAGTTAAATGAAACTGACAAGGTTGGTGATAATTTTTTGAAAAAAAAAAATCTAATTTTTCAAATTGTAAATCTATGTTTCACTAAATTATCTGTTGCAAATAACAAGTTAAAACAGTAAATTGTATTGTTTTCTGAAGATAAAAAAAAAAAAAAAAACAAAGGGCCACTGCCTCTGGGGCTAAATTGTGAAAGCCTGAAAGGTTTCTTCTAGTGCTTAGTCGGGTCCAAAGTGTTAAAATCAACCAAATTAGGGGACCTCGTATGAAATAATGAAACGTACCCGTTGAAACCGATAAATTAGAAGTAAACCGGATCCTTTTCCACCCATTATTATTTTAATTACGAGCTACAAAAAATAATTAGAGAAAGAGGAGCCGTTGACTTCAAATCTAATCCACATGTTTAATTTTTATTATTCCAATTATTAATTGTTAACTTTATTTTTTAACTCAAAAGTCTAAGAAAAGCAACAAACTTTCGACAAGAAAAACAAAACCCTTCGAAACAAAGTAAAAAATATATAATAAAAGCTGCCACTGCCATACAATCTTTTCATAGATAAACAACGCCCAATTTCATCCATAATAATTCATTAATTATTAAAGTTAATAAAATTCTAATCATACTTTAAGACTAAACCGCCCTGCCCTAAGCAAGATAGACCCAATTGAAATTGAAAAATAATAAAAATTTATTTTTTAAAAAAGAGAAATAGAAAGAAAGTTAAAGTCCTTGGGATTTGGTCGATCTTGTTTTGTTCTACTGTTTGTAGTTGCTTTGGGTGGTGTGGTTTGGAAGTTGTTAGCTTTAGCCCAAGTCTACAGAAATACGGCGTCGTGTGGAACACTAACTCAGTAGACCCTTATTTTTGTAGACTTTGAAACGGCCGTTGAATCCTACACGTCACACTCTCCATCTTTTTCTTATTTTATTTACTAATAAGCCAAAAGGGCAAGTCAGCAAAAGGCGTTATCACGGCTTGGAAACGGAGGCAGCATCTTTAACGGAAGCGTCACCACCGGTATTGCCCACAGTAGCTGACTGGACGGTCAACACGGACATACTAGGAGAGGTAGGACCTTCACTGCCATTGGAGTGGAGTAAATGATGGTGGTGCTGATTGACGGTGCTGTTATTGGTGCCGGCGTTGATGTTGTTGCTACGGTTGTGGCCGCAAGTGGCGGTGGAAATAGCGGTGGCGAGAGAGATAGGCATGAGACAAAGACCTTTGCCTTGTAAATACTGCATAGCAGAACCCATATCTTCTTCCATAAGTTTGGCGACTTGGTGTTCAGTGACGGATAAGCTGTCATTGGAAGACGGCGTTTGGTTACCGGCGTTTGAGGAGCGAGGAAGGGACCCACCATTAGCAGTGGCTTGAATACAGTCGCCACCCCCCTAAAAAAAAGAAAAATATTATGATTGTGTAAATGAAATGAAAAAGGAATCTGGAAAAGTGGGCACGCGTGCTGCTTTAGGTTTGTCGTTTTATGGTGATTAGAGAGGGGATTTTTGGGGAGTACTTTGAGAGAGAGAGAGAGAGAGAGAGAGAGGGAGGATAGGTGTCGTTTTCAGAAACACAAAGACAAGGTTTTGGTCTTTTGGTTTTCTGCTTACGTTATACACATGTATGCCCTTTCCTCTTTTTTCTTCTTATAGAATGTTTCACATGTTTTTTCCATTTATTTTCTTTCCAACTTATCTATTTTTACTATTATAACTGCAGTTATGTTCAAGTGTATATATAATCCTATGAATGAAATTAAAATTACTACCTCAGAGGACATATCTGCAACCAGAGGAGCAACTGCTGCAGCACCGCCCAACCTGCTCATACTCAGAACCTGTTTTTATTTTATGTATTTTAAATTTAATTAGCTTCGTCGTAAACATAATAATAATCCCAAGGCATGTAACAATGTACGTTACTACTAATTTAATTTCTAGACCGGATTAAAATAATGAAAAAAGAAAGAGGAGAAAAAAAAAAAAAAAAACCAACCTTGACTTGAAGTTGGAGGAATTTGACATAGTCGATGATCTCATCTAGCATTGAAGCCTTGTCTGTCTGTCATTCCACAATCAAATTTCTTAATTCAAATATATAAGAATTAATTAATTAGCACAAATATGATTTCAATTTCATTTAATTACTTATTATTTTCGATTTAAAAAAATAATTAATCGTTATATAAAAAATCCCGGAGTATCTGGCGAGGATTGCGGAGCTTATATGAGTACGGTTTCTCGACCAACTTAACTCATACAGCTTCATTTTTTCGAGCACGCACGAAAATAATATGGAATGCTAAAGTCACTGGACGGTCACTTGCCGCACCTTAACGACCATTATCCTATTACCACCTATACGCGCTTACTGTTTTTTAAATTTATAAAAAAATTAATAAACTGATGAGTCTGACGCTGACCACCAGTTACTGCTTATTCCGATTAGGAAGAAAAAATACTAAACTAATAAATTAAAGAGTATTATTACCTTGTTGGCATTTGGAACCAGTTCTTGCAGAGCTTTCATTCTCTCTGCAATTCTCTCCCTTCGTAACTGTAAAATTAATTAATTAAATTAAATAAATAAATAATAATGCCAGGAATCATAATGGAACCCACTCATAAGTTTTGTTTGGTTGCCCAGAAAACGTTTTAGAAAAAAATAAGTACAAGCGAAAAACGAACAAACAATTAAGTATATGACAAACAGCCAAAGCTAATTAATAAGAAGCGTACCCTTTCAGCTATGCTATGTGGGTCTGTAGCTTGACCTCTTCTAGCCCTAACCCTCTGTCTTGGCTGCGCCGGTGCACCGCCGCTTGACCCACTCGCCTGAGATTGGCTCACCGCCGGCCCACCAAAGTTTTGTTGCTGCATCGGGGCAGGGTGGAATTGTTGAGATTGGTTAGGCGGTTGACCCGACCCATGCATAGATCCGCCACCAAACCCATTATACAGTAGCTGCACTGACCCATCTCCTCCCTAGCAAAAAGAAAAACGGAAATGAAGGCAACAGCGATGACTTTTTGAGACCCCGAGGTAATGAAGAAAGAAACTCGAAAACTTACTTGAGAAGGAGACTTGAAGGACGAACCATCAACGATGTCGTTTTGAGATAACCCGGCCGCCCCTCCTCTAGCAGCCATCAAAAGTTGCTGTTGTAACATGAGCTTAGCAGCAGCAGCCGCAGCTGCAGACGACGGTCCTCCACCGCCGCCGCTGATCTGATGCTGCCTAAGCTTAGAAGCCAAAATCGCAGACTCATCAAAATTACCATGGAAACCAACATTTTCCGGAATAGACGGCGGCGTTTCGTCGGACAAGTCTCTAGGCTTGGAGGCGGCGGTTGAGTTAGCGATAGGCAGGAGGTTAGTGGTAGGATTAAGGTCCCAAGGAGACTTGAGGTCAACCCAAGAACAAGAAGGAAGAGAAGAAAGCATTTGTTCAAGAAAATCATCGTTAGAAGAAGAAGGATCGAAATGGGAGTTTTGGATCTGTGGATTTTGAAGGTCTTGAAGAGGGATTTGGGAAGAAGAGTTAAGTAACGAATTTAATCCTTGCATTTCTCTGCTACAAGGTTGCATATTTCTGGTACGATTTTTGTAGGTTTGGATGTTGAGGTTGGAAGTGTATTTGTTTATGGAGGTAACAGAAGGAAAGGCATTTAGGGGGTTTTTGTAGTTTTTGAAATGGTATTAGTTGGAGAGAGAGAGATATATTTTTATGGGTATATATATATAATATTTGGTTTGGGTTTGGTTTTTGGGATTGTTAAATAGCAAAATAGAAAAGAGTGAGGAAATTACAACTAGTATTAGCACTAATAAAATAAGTATTAGAATAATAATAATAATAATAATAATAATAGTTGGGGTTTAACAAAGACTTGGTCAATGCGAGCGTGTCACCTTTTATCTCAAGTTAACAACATACACTACACAACTCAAGTATAACTCGAGTACCCCTACGCCAGGCTCATCTCAGAAATATTTGACAAAAATAAATGTTCAATTAAATAACGAAGAAAAGGCATAAATTATTAATAAAAAAGATAAAGCTCCTGACATCCTTCGAAGAGAATGATATAACGAAACTCAAATATGCCCTTAGACCCTTAACTAACAAAACTTCTTTAGCTATTCTTTTCTTAACATGAGTTGACTCCAAAGGCTATTTTCCTCCCATGAGAATGTTTTTCGCTCCTTAGAGTTGCTAATTTGACCCGTACCCGATATCTATCTTTCATATCTACTAGAGTATCTGTTCTACGATCTTTCATATTAGAGGATTTACGATTCATTTTTTATCTATTTTTGCACCTGCATTTAGAAATGGCCACAGTTCTAGAACCGCCGATTAGAGTTCTGAACTGGCGATTTATAGTTTTAATTTTAGTGTAACCTTAACCGAATCATCGACTAAAGGTATTTTAGCTGTTTTGAAACCAACTGTTCACAGTTACGGTTCCGATTCTTTTAACGGACGGTTCCGAATGGTTGTTAGCGGTTTTCTGATTGATTTTCCAAATGGTTCTAAAATGATTATGATATAGTTTTAATATAGATTAAAACTCAATTTTTTTGAACTTGAAAATTGTAAGGTAATTAAAAAAAATTATTCTCATATTTTCATAATAAAATAAAAAGATATACAAAGATAAAAAAATAAATTGACAATGAAATAAAATTGTTCTCATATTATTTTTATTAAAAAAATAATTTCCTACATAAAAAATTGATTCTCAATAATAAAACAAACTCGTTTAATTAAAAAAAGGCTTGAACCTTTTTTTTTCAAAAATTTGGAAAAAAGATTAAATTACCTACGTATGCTTTAGAAGTTGAGAGGAAATTACTTGAATTCCTCTACGTAGGTGAACCGCCGGTTGATGGATTTAAGGAAATCGCTTGAATTTTTTTCCCTTTACTTTCCTTGAAAAATTAATACTTTTTCGTCCCACCTTTTATTATTTTAGAAAAATAAAAATTAAGATTTAAGTGAAAGGATGGAAAAAAATAGAACTTGAAGATTATTTAAGTGAGATGATGAAACAAATTGAAGAATATAAATTATAATTGTGAGAGTAGTAGTAGTAGTAGAAATTTAAGAGAAGAGACTTGTGTTGATATGAAGAAATCAAATTATCTTCTATTTATAAATGCCTGTAAATATTGAATTCCATAAAAATACCCCTAAAACTAGTCATTTATGACTGTTTTTTGCTGTTAGGAGGGGTTTTTCTTGTCAAAATTTGGACATATTTTGTGACATTCTTAACCAAAATCATATATCATGCATGTTGTCATTAAGTCATAAATGCATTTTTACGATTTTTATTGCATAAGTATCATTTTAATAAATGATAAATAAAAGATGACTTATTTGCTAAGAATATATATATATATATATATATATATATATATATATATATAAGAATTTCAATTGGAAGTATACGAATGATTTAAGTTTAAGACTCGTATATAGTCGGCACATAAAAAAGAGGAGACTGTTAGGGTTTTATTTGATACGATTGATTAAATGTTAGTAGCGTGAATAATTAAAAGGGAATATTTATAAAAATTTAATAAAATGAAAATGAATGTAATAAAAATATTTTGAGTCGGAATTAGTATTTTTACGACAACGTCGTAAATTTCGTTTTCCATCGGCATTAATGAGATACTGGAATCGGCATCGGGTGCCGGTTGGACTGCGAATATTTTCGGACCCGATTTTATAATTATAATAATAATAACAACAAGAACAACGACAACCACAAACAACAACAACAACAACAACAAACAGCAACAGCAGCAATAACAGTAGCAACAACAACAACAACAGCAACAAACAGACCATTTTTTTATCATACATATATAACCCTTAGACCAGTTTTTACATGTCTAATTTATTTACAAAAACATATAACTATGTTTCGAACTAAACCAAACAACAACTCACAATATTACAACTTACATGATATTCAAATGAGTTTAACATTAAAACTCTATATGTAATGCAAAATGAGGGAGAGAGGCTTGAAGCTTCAGCTGACCGACCATGCAGAAAGAATGTGGAATTGATGCCATCAGTTGCCAAGCAAACACCTGAAAACATAAATTGCGATTTTGCTAAGTCGCATACTCAGAAAGTATAAAATAAAGAATTATAAAACATAACAATAAATCACAATTCAAAAACCATAAACAAAACCTATTGATGAGATGAGTATGAGCTTATATCATATAATTCCATTTACTCTATGAGCTGTAACCGATATAATCAATAATACCAAATAATTCCATAATAACTATTACATGTAACAATATGCAGATATTTATGTCATATGATTTCATTTAATTATCTTGTAACCCATCAAGCCAAATATTGCCCTGAGAATTTCATATAACAAATACTAGTGGCTGGCCAGTAACAAATCCTATATATATGACGGGAAATTCATCGGTCTCAAATGTTAAATTTACAAACTAGTTAGTAGCAAAACAATTATGACCCAAGGCCTGTATGGCTGGCTAGTAATAAGATCCTGTGTGACTCGTAGGTCCCATTTATATAATCATGTAGTGACTTGTGGGTCCCATTTATGAAATTTGCAAGTACCGGTCAAGATGGTCACAATTGCCTTTATTAGGTCCTGTATAAATGCACTTGTATGACATATATATAATTATCGAAGTATCCAATATAATCCAATGATCGGGCTTCAGTACCGGTCTAAACAGATAAACATCATATAACAATTCTCAATAAGTCAATAAGTCGTATTTCAGTACCGACTCAACCCACTTAATCACATATATTGAATTAGCAACAATTTCAAATGATCGGACTTCAGTACCGGTCCAAACAGTTTACACAACAAACATATAACCCGAAGCAAGTAAATCAATTGTACCAAGAAGTCTAATCAACATATATTATCCAAAGCAATTAAATCAATTGTTCCAAATAGTCTAATCATCATGCATTATCCAAAGCAAGTAAATCAATTATTCCAAATAATTTATTTAGCATATATTATCCAAAGTAAGTAAATCAATTATTCCAATTAGTTTAATCATCATGCATTATTTGAAGCAAGTAAACTCATTATTCCAAATAGTTTATTCAGCATATAGTATCCAAAGCAAGTAAATCAATTATTCTAAATAAATAGTCTAATCATCATGTATTATCCAAAGTAAGTAAATATGTTATTCTAAATAGTTTATTCAGCATATATTATCCAAAGCAAGTAAATCAATTATTCCAATTAGTTTAATTATCAAGCATTATCCAAAGCAAGTAAATCAGTTATTCCAATTAGTTATTATTATAGTTGAAAATTATGCTTAATTTTTTCACTAAATGAGACTTTTTGGTTAAAAATACAATTTTTTAATGTATTTATTGAATGAAATGTGTGCTAATAAATAACTTAATATAGACACATATAGAGGATGTGTTTTTTTATACACTTTTTTTAAAAAAAAAAACAAAATTCATTGAAAAATACTTCCAAAATATTTTATAAAAATATATTTGAGAAACTTAAATTTAGTAATTTATCTAAACTTTTTATATTAAATCCTAATCATATTATATTGAATTTTAATATTTTCTTTCAACACAAATATTTCACCATTGATATTGCTAAAATTATGGTATAAAATAATACTAATGTTTTTATGATTTAAAATATGGATTTACAATTAACTATAATTATTACGTACAATCAATCATTAATTTAGAAAACATAATAAAATCATGTAATTTAGAAAACATAATAATATTTGATTATAGTCTATAAATAGGGATTGATAACAAACAAATTCAACCTTCACGTGAGAGTTTTGAAGGAGTAGAGGTTGATACGAAAAATTGGTTTGTGTACTTTTATTTTCTTGAAATTTATTTTTCTATTGACAACAAATATCATTTTGATTATGGTTTCAAACAAATTACTATATTTTATTTCTTTTTTCTTAGAATAGATCAATATCTAATTAAAATGGTAAACAAGAAATTTTAATTTTTGATGATCTTTCTAAAAAAACTATTAAATCTGCTATTTTGAAGAGTTAAAAGTTTATATCAATACTAAATTATTTTGAACATAATAGTATTATGCATAACTCTAATTATTATTTTTATTTTATTATTTAATTGATTTGATTAAAATATTAATAGTAAAACTCCTAAATTCAATATTTATTATTATTGTTATATTTTAATTTGACTATAATAATTTTTTTTATGCCCACCAAATCTTACAATTGAATATCTGATCCTCAAAACCCTGAAACTAAAAGAAAAGTTCAATTTTGTGTTATTTGGATATGTCTCAAAATATTGTAATGAGTTAGTTAACTTTTTTAGTTAAAAGATTACTGCTCGCGAATGAGATGATTAATGTGATGGAACAACTATGGTTATATAATCATTGTAATTTAAAATTCATCTAATACATGATACATTTGAAAAAAAAAATTATTTTTTTTTAAAATATAATAAGTCTTAATATGTATTAGGAACTATAATTTTAAATTTCATTAGTAGATTTTCCAATTTAATAAATTATTGTTATTATTTATGAAATTAATCAATTGTACGATACATGAAAAAATATCATATATATATATTTTTTTCAATTATATTCTAATATTTTCTTTCCACAAATATTTCACCATTATTGTTGCCTAAAATTATATAATTACCTAAAATTATGGTCTAAAATAATTTTTTTATTACAATTACCATATTTTACTAATGTTCATACTACAGATGAAAAGAAATGATGAGTTTATTAGGTTTAGGATTTTTCTAAATTTTTTTAAATACCAAAATTTTTGTTTGAACTATTAATCGATAGTTTGGTTAGTTCAAATCCTGAAAAACTTTATATTGTTAAATCAACTCTAATATGTGTAGTAACTAATGTCGAATGGTACCAACTCTTACTTGACCGCTCAGCTTAAATTGGTTAAATTAAATATTTTTTCTTTCATATATGTAATTTCAGGTATGATAGTGAATGATTTTTTTTTTATGTACCATGCATATAGTCAATCCATTGAAGCTTAGAAACTAATCCATTCTCAAATGTTGGTTGCATACCATAAAAATATGATTTAATTTCATTAAAAAAATCTATACTTCTTACATAGGATATTTGTTATGAGATATTTGTTATGAGATTCACCTGTAACAGGTTAGGGTAAACTGTAACAGGTTAGGGTAAAGTATAAGTAGACAAATCAGGTTACAAGACTTGGCTTTTGTTCAGTTTAAGTTAGTTTTGATCGTGAACAAGGCTCATAAAATATTATCCCCTGAATTAGACCACGATCATGAGGTTCAAGATTGATTTTTGAATCATCGATTAATGGTTAATTCATGATTCACTGACATTTCAATTTAGATGCGTGGTTCAAATAGTCAATTCAAACCAAAATATATTTTTTTTAAAAGACCCAATTATGAATCATAACGGTTCACGATTACTGGCATACTTATGGTTCAATTATGGTTACAATTGAAAATTTTCATGAACCATGAACTTGACGGTTTGATCTAGTTTTATGGTGAAACGATACGAATTAGCATCTGGCCGTTCAATCCACACATTCTGTTTATAAAATTAAAATAAAAAAACATCTATTTATGTAAAAATCTAGATGAGTTGAGGTTGTAGGTTCTTCGTATTTCGTTTTAGTGAGATGTAAGACATAGATTATGACTGTTCGAGATAGAATGTCAGTTTTGGGCGACATGACAAGAAATATGCCTTGAACCCTCATACTTTTAAGGGTAGATTAGGTTTCAAAAAGATGAGAAATGATATGAAATGGCACACTTTAAACTATTCATTTGACAAAATAACACATTTCTTTTAAAATTATTGAAATAACAAATTTTTATGCTTTTACCTTATTACTCTTTTTTTTTTTACTTTTATTATTATTAATTTATTTTACTTAATTAACCAAAAACTTAAAAATTCAATATAAATATTTTTCAATATAACTTATTTATATTTGTCAAATTTTATCAGTATATCTCAATATAAATTAGTATTAATCAATATTTCTCCGTATTTATCAATATAGATCAACATTTGTCAATATTTATGACAAATACTAAATTATATTGACAAATATTGAGTAATATTGACTGATTTTATATTGGAAGAATTCTAAATTATATGATGAATATTGACTTATATTGACAAATATTAATTTTTAATTTTCCAGTGAAGGTTGTCGGAAACCACCTATCTATGGCGGTGACCATTTTTCTGACCACCTGGTGAAATTTGGAAGAATTGTAAATTATATTGACAGATATTAACACATATTGACTTATATTGATAAACATTGATTTTTAATTTTCTTGGTGATGATTGCCAGAAACCACCTAACTATGGCGGTGACCATTTTTCCGGCCACCTGGTGAAATTTGGAAGAATTGTAAATTATATTGATAGATATTAACACATTAATTGTATATTGAATTTTTTATTTTTGATTAATTAATTAAAATAAATTAATATTTTTAACAAATGGAGTAGTCTTGAGATTTTTAAAAAATTTGTAGACTTGTTAAATATAAAGTGCTATTTCATTAAATATTAAACTTAATAGAAAGTCAAATATGCTATTTTACTAAATGCCTTCAAAAAAAACTCGAACTATCTCGATTGAGCATGTATTAGTACAGTTTAAATTTTCATTCTATTATGACTTCAAAATACACATGCAATACGTGGTTATAATACTAGTATATAATATTAGAAGGTTTTAGGCATTGGATGTTGATGAAATTAAATGTTAATTTCACTTTAACTAATAGTTAAATCTTAATGTAAGTTAATTATTTCCATAATTGATAAATAAAACTAACTTCAGTCTTTATTAAACATCAAAATATTTTGATGATCATGTCTGGATTAGCATTTTATTGACTGCTTTGAATTTAAATTTTGAATTCCAATTTTGAAAATGATTGTGAAAATCATAAAACGGCAAACAGTACGTCAAAAGCAAATGACTTAAGATCATTGGACAATATAATGCGTTTTTGTGTTGTTTCCCTAATATAGAAAATTAAATATATGAGAATTCCAGTTTTGGAAATTAATTCATAAGGAAATTAAGTCCCGAAATTACTATAGATATTTGTGTATATTTAAATTGGGAACTTGACAAATCCAACCCAAACTGTTGTCGAGACAAGAACGGAATTGATCTCATATGTGTTAGATTGATACAGATTAGGTTTTAGAGTTTGAATAAGAATAAAAAACTTGTATTTTTATTAATCTGTACAGTTTATATATATAGTTTACAAATTCTTCATTGTATACTGTTCTAAACCTAATAGTAAATCAATATTGTAAACAATTCTAAAGTGAATAAAACTCTTACCAATATTTGATCAAATGTATTGCCAAGAACTGTTTTAGTGAGTATGTCTGCTACTTGTCCTTCTAATCGCATAAATGGTAAACATACACTTTCATCCTCCAATTTTTTCTTAATGAAGTGCTTGTCAACCTCCATATGTTTTGTTTTATTGTATTGTACTGGATTCTTTCAGATGCTTATTGCTGCATTATTATCACAGAATAGTATACAAGTAGTCCTCGGAGGAACCCAATCAGTGTTATTAGTTTCTTTATCTATAGTACTTTAGCCAGATCACGAGCAATCCCTCGAAACTCTGCTTCGGCACTAGGGGTGAGTATTTCGGTTAACCGAACCGAAACCGAACCGAACCGGTCGGTTTTCGGTTAACCGAACTTCCTCAAGTAGTATCCGAAAACCGAAACCGAATATTTTTCGGTTAACCGAAAACCGAAACCGAATTTGTTCGGTTAACTGAAAATAACCGATTGGTTAACCGAAATTTTTGTAAACCTATTGTAAAAGGACTGTAAAATCGGTTAACCGAGTAAAAAACCGAATCCGAGACCGAAAACCGAAAAAAAAAGAAGTGTAAACCAGTTATAAACCTATGTTTCAACTAGATTTTAATATGTTTGTCACTTTGGTCAACCATTTCTATTTTCAAATTTGTATATTTCAAATTCTTTAATGAATTCTGATTTGAAATAAATAAAAATCAATTCGTCAATCATTGGATTTCGATTATTTGGTTGATATTTCTCCAAAGTAAACATTTTATTTTTAACATACATAAAGATTTGGAAACAGACAAAACCCACTTAAAATAAACAGCAAAGGGAACAATATCATAGATGGAGATGGAGCTTTCCTGTTAGAGTAATAAACTTTACCATAACACTTGATAGAAACTACATGCTGCTTTGTTACCTATTTTCAATTTCCCAGTTGCAACAGGTAAACACCACCAGGCAAAAGTAAAATAAATAAATAAACTTGTGAATTCAGCCAACCTACCTTTGCTCCCCTATTCTCAACACATTTGCTTCAGTTAACCTATTTTGCAACTTGTTTTCAATACAAAATTAACACTATTTCATAATAATTTACAATATAAAAAACAAGAAATTGCGTAAAAATAAAAATCTCGAAATGAACTACAGGTAAAATCATGGCAGCGGTGAAGTTAAGGCATCATCATCACTTGAACCACTTTCGACGTCATTTTCAGGAGCAACAACAACAGGTCCAACAACTAGTTCATTAAACAAAATAAAAATAAATTAGAAATTATACACACACTATTAGAATAACATAAGAGCAAAGAAATTACCATTGACATATTTTGCAGCGGATGAATCGTTAATGCCAA
>CANUEY010024985.1:0-14502 GCA_948099555.1 Croton setiger | reverse complement strand
ATATATATATATATATATATATATATATACTAGAACAAATATTAATATTAAATTAGAATACCAAAATGAAAGTTACTATTAATTTTTCGAAAATATATACGAAAGAAAGAGATGTTGTGGAGTTAATGTTAAGATAATTTTTCCTTTTTCTCAATTTTTTTCTCTTCTAAATTCAAATTTTGGGCCCTCCTTAATTTATTTAGCCAACGGTAGCCTCTCTAATAGTTATTTTACTTATTTCTTTAGAAAATATACCAGATTTAACATTTTTTTGATAGATATGAGTTTTTATAATTTGTGTTCATTGTTCTCATTTTAATGAGAGTTTTTATTCTCACTTTTGAGATGAGTATGAGCTCTTCCTTTAAATTGGGGATATAAGATTTGACTATGGTTCAATTTAGGCAAATTTTGTTTGTGAACTAGGTTCATAAAATATTACCTTTGAATTAGACAATGATCATGATGTTTAAGGTCAATTTTTTAATCGTTGGTTCATGTTTGATTTTCGATTCACTAGAGTTTCAGTTAAGTACGTGTTTCAAACCTCCATTTCACGCCCAATTTAAATGATTTTTTTTATAAAAAAGAAAAGTCAAATTGTGAACCGTAACTATTTACCGTCATCCTCACATTTATGGTTCAATTATGGTTACAATTGAAATTTTTTATAAACCATTAACTAAACCACAACATTGACAGTTTGATCATTTTTTCGGTTGACCAGTTCAAATTAGTATCTGGTTGATCTATCTACAAGTTTTATTGAAAACATTAAAATAAATATTTCTATTTATATTAAAATCTAGATGGATTGACGTTGTGGTTCTTTGTGAATTTTTTGTTGTAGCGAGAGGTACAACCTGAATTACGAGTGTTCGGGGCAAGAGGGCATTTCGAGGGTTCATGTTAGGGGACATGCCTCTAATCCTCATATTGTTAAGGGTAAATCGAGATTGAAAAAAATTCGAGCTATCTAGATTGGTTATCTGCGGGTGTAATTTCCATCCTATTACTGACATCAATATATACTCATTGCGTCGCGCGGGTATAGTACTAGTATATATATAATAACAAAGTTTTAGGTTAAATTTAAAAACTATTTCTAAATTGATGTTTTTAAATAAACTATACATTACATTAAATAATTTTTAATTAAAAGATCAAGAGTACCTAAATTTCAACATTCCCCTAATTTTATTTGTTTAATTAAAAAAATAAAAACACCTAAACCTAATTTAACCTCTAATACTTATTTCCTCTCACTTAAAGAGAGCAAACACAAACAATTCTGGAAAGAGAACACATAATGTACTGATCAAACACAAACAGTTCTCACCAAAACGCATGAAAATAGAAAGCAAAACGCAGAAAGTGTTCAAAACGCAGTTGAGATCTTTGAGCTTATTATAGAAATTAATTGATTTGGAAACTCATTAGGTACTCTTCTAATAAAAAAATTAATTGATTTTAATATAATTTCCTTTTTTCAATTTTGTATTATCTCAATGTTTCAAAACAATGGAGATATTATTAAAACCTTCCCGTTTTAACATTAAAAAAACCTAGAAAAAGGGCAAGGGTCTCAAATTTTCTGAATTAATAGTTGCATACAATTATGATTGATATTGTTTCTTAATTCAGAAATGTCCAATTTAAGTTAATTACCATATCTATTTTACTGAAAAGCTAAAATCAGAATATGTGAAATCAATTTGACAGAAATTTAGGGTCAACTTACCTTATGTTCATATCACTAATTAAGCATACATAGACCTATACTCTGTAGTATTGTGAGAAAAAGTTAGATTCCTTATTTTTACACATTTTTATTAATTATACTTTTTGTTTCTATTATTATGCAGTTGTTGACGCTCAATTTTTGTCCAAAATCTAAAAATGAAAAATACCCAATGATGAACATATTTTAGCTCGACGAATTCCCGAATTTCCCAATTCCAAATCCATTTTGTTTGTTTGGAAAAATTTCCCAAAATTATCCTTCTTTTTTAAATTTTTCGTCCTTCAAAAAAATAGTAATTAAATATATATGTTTGTTTTCTTTAGATTAATTAATTTTTCTTTAGATTAATTAATTAATAGTAATTAATTTTTTTGTTTAATTTTTGTTTAATTTCGTCCTTCAAAATTTACCTTCCACTGCTCATGTTTTCTTTCTGCTCTCGACTGTACGGTATGTTATACCTCTTTTCACGGACCACGTAGTCACGACATCATGTACAGCCTTCTTGCTCTTGAAATATATATCGGCGTTGATGCACTCCGTATTCCTATCCCACATTTGAAGTCTCTTTACAATCTCTTCTTCCGAGTCTTCCTCGCCTATATCACCTAAAAAAAATAGCTTGACGTTGAAGGTAAATCGAGCTCGCTCTCGGTACTGTCGTCCGATGACACATACTCTTCGTCACTACTAGAACCACTCAATGCAGACATCTCCTCCTCCTCGGCTAAATCTCTAATCTCCTCGTTTTCCCATTCAAGCGGAATGAAAATCGGTAATTAAACATCCTTGTTTGCCTGTTCCGTATATTCCCAATCCATACTCTCATGTGCAGCGCCGCTTGTTTCCCCCGCTACAAACGGTTCAGAAAACAATATTAATCTGAACATTGGCAATTTGTTCCGCTGTGACATAAAATTCCTGCCAGTTGAATGCGTATATGTATAAAAATATAACAGTCCAGTCCTTCTTTAAAATTATATACCGCCTAGAACCGTTGAATTCTGTCCTAACAAGAGTAAATTTTCTCTCTCAATTTTATTTTGGCTCTTCTGAATTTATTTGCTGTATTTATTGAGAAATAAGTTCACATACTGATATGAGAATTAGTTTTCTGCACATTTTTCTTAGCTTTCTGCATTGCTGACACGTGTCATCTTTTTCAAAATTTTATCATGTTTTTGATAAAGTTATCATATCTATGAGTTCATATAATTGGTATGCAAACTATTAATTAATAATTAATAATTCGCATAAAAGCTATGCTAATTTCCTTCAAATGTCTACAGCTTAAACGTAGACCAATTTTTTGTCCACTTTTAAATTTTTAACATTATATTTTGGAAGAATCGGTATTCCATTTGCTCCTGCAGCGTGGCTTTGAGCAATAGGTATTCAACGCTTCCGTTTTTTAGTGGTATAGGCCGTATACTTCATCTTTTGTTGATTGCCTTAAGTTGATCATTTCATAGTTTAATGATCGGGAGTTAGCTTTAGGGGTGTGTTGGTCGAATGTTTACAAACAACACTTGGATGTGTGGCTTATGGCGCAGTGCACACAAGGTGACTGGCAAAATGCTCAAGTGAGGAGTCCGTAGGGCCAACATGTGGTTACGGTGGACAAATGACAGAAGCTATATATGGGTTGGATCAAATTAATTTTGATGTAACAACAATAACGGATGGTGATAGAATAGGGGTGTGTTTTGTTGCACGTGATGCGAATGGTGTGTTTATAGCAGCTAGGATGTACGTCTGGATGGTAGTTTTGCATCTTGCATAGCAGAGGTGTTGACCATGAAGGAAGCTTTGAGCTGGGTTTATGGTAAGGGTGGTAGCATGCGTTTTAAGGAAGGTGATAATGTAGAGGTGGTACGTGCTGTTGAAGGGAGGAGTTGTGATGATTTTACTTATTTTGGTGCGATTGTTTATGATATTTTGCAGTTGAAAATTCAGCTGGATGGGCGTGTTGAATTTGGTGTTGCACCACGGAAGGCAAATGTGATTGCCTATGAATTGGCTCAAGCTACTGGTTATCTTGATTGTGTTGGTGAATGGTCTTTAGAACCACCCAACTTTGTAAGGCATGTTTTCTTGCTTGACTCTTCTTAATAAAACTTCCCTTACTTTTGATTAAAAAGATAATATTAATTTCTTCAGTATTAAAAAATAACTGCAATGTCTCCAGATTCATGCTTTCCTATTATTCTCCATCAATTTCGGAATAAAGATTTCCCCAATTCTAGAATTATTTGGACTTGAAATATATGGTCCTACTACTAGATTAAGCAACCATGAGACTCTAAAAACCTCGACTCAATCTTCTCTTTCAATCTGTTTCACACAATCACCCAATTGCAAAACACACCTTCAATCAATTATTGATTTACAAATATAACTCGGATTAATTGTTTTTAGGTAACTAAAATCAAATTTTAAAATCTACTATCTACTAATATTTTTCTTTTGAAAATTGAAGTAACAAATAAGATTTCTTTAGAATAGATTAATTCTACAAATTTTAATGGAATACTTATTTATAAATTCACTATTTATTTTGGAAGACAAAAATTAAAAAAAAAATTGAATTAGATTAGTGTATCTCAAATTCTAATAAAATTGATAAAATTTCCACGTGGTGGGTATATTTCATTTTTAAGTAACATTTTTGTTCCTTGTCCACGTTATGTCATATATCATATTTTCTTTTCTTGTTGTCTTTTTTTTATATATATCTTTTTAAATAAGTTGCCTATTAATTTATGATATTTTTTATTTTGGTTTTCTATTTGCTTATACTAGAACTTAGATGTACACGGATTTTTTTTTTTTTATGTAAATAACATAATAGATTTTATCACATTTAAACAGTTATATTTTTAAAAAATAATTCTAAAAATAGTCACTTTCACTTATAAACATAATATAAATAGTTTATAAATAGAGTATAAATAATTTATAAAAAAAAAAAGAATATTAGCATTTTAAGAGTTAAAAATAAAAATAAAACTCTTTTGATAACTAAATATATAATTAGTGTAGTTATTTTTCATTTTTATAAATTGATATTATTACAGCCTAAAAAGGTAGGTAGCTAAAACTAAGATTCTAAATGATCAAGCAATAGCTGTATCGATTGTTGTTGACTTGGACAATGTAAAAATAATCCAACTACGGGACATACGTGATCAGCACCACCACCAAACTGGTCAATTAATCAAGCAACTGATAGAAGCTTGTGAGGCCTGCAGCTTTCTCAATTCCCCTCACTCAATAAATAACAATAGTTACAATTATAGTTACACCATGAATTTTGGCCTTCAAGCTGCTTCTCCTTTCATTTTTCTTCCTCTACCAAGCTTTGACTCTTTAAATGTCATTTTCCGTTTTTTCCTTGTATTATTAAATAAAATCAATTCTTAGGAATTTCAGTTGCAAAAATGTCCAAGTTTTTTGAGTTGTCTTCTTGTTCCAATCTGAGAGTAGCATAGTAAGGCGATTAATACAATTGTGCAGACCCCAAAATTCTAGCAAGAAAGAAAGCAAATTTCCAAATAGGGGCATGAAAAAGTAGATCTACTCTACTTTCTACCTACTTGTAATTGTAGATTGTGGTATGGAGTTATCTTTATTGTAAGATAATGTATAGCGACAACCACAAGTCCAAGACGAAAGCATTTGGTAAGTGGTTTAAAAGAAAGAAGAAAAAGAAAGCAGAAGCAAATCACAACTCCAATCAAATTTCAGGTTAAGACTTTTCTTCTTCTTTGTTTGCTACTTAATTTTCTTCTTCTACGTAACTGATTTAATTTTGTTACAGACAATAGTGATAATGAAACCGATGAGAACCATAACAATGTTTTTGTTCAGTCACCGGAGATTGAACCATGCATTTCTAATAACGAGTTAAGGTAAGTGAAGATATAAATATGTTGTATTAGTCTTGACTTCTGTATTTGTTTATGTTTTAATTAATTATAAGTAATACAGAATCTTTGTTGGGACATGGAATGTCGCCGGAAGGTCTCCGGTTGGAAGTCTAGCAGTGGACATGGATGAATGGTTAAATCTAAAAGATGAAGCAGATATATACGTACTCGGGTATGTATGCGTGTATGTATGTAGTAAGATTTTTCAAAGTTGAATAATCTGAAATTGAAAATAACTCTAACAATGCAGATTTCAAGAGATTGTACCGTTAAAAACCAGATATGTAATAGGAGCAGAGGATCCAACAGAAGCAACAAATTGGAACCTTCTCATAGGAAAAACACTGAATTACAAATATGGATGTCCATGGTTGACTCCTATGACAAATCCAATCTCAAGCGAAAGCTACCAATATGAAAGTATTTACAATTCCGAAAGTAGAAAAAGTTACAGCGGAGATTCTGGTATTCACATGAGAGAAAGGTTTAGCACACAACATGGGGATTTATTTGGGGGAAGCAAGTACAAGCTCGTGGCAAGCAAGAAAATGGTTGGAGTGTTTATAAGTGTATGGATGAAGAAGTTATTGTTAAGGAAGTATTGCATTTCAAATGTGAAAGTTTGTTCAGTGGCTTGTGGTATCATGGGTTATCTGGGAAACAAAGGTTCAGTTTCAGTTAGCATGTCTGTAGAAGGAACAAGTTTTTGTTTCATTGCTGCTCATTTAGCTTCTGGCGAGAAAAAAGGCGATGAAGGCAGAAGGAATCACCAGGTTTCAGAGATTTTCAGGCGAACTTCTTTCCCTCGGTCGTCTTTAGATGACTGTATTCCTCATCCTCTCACCATCTTAGGACACGAGTAAGTACTACACTTGGCAAATCACTTATCAGATGAATAAAAATGGTTAATTTAGACATTCTAAGTGTTCTTCATGTTGCAAATTAGAAAATGGCTATGTACAACATATTGCATCTAAATTTTTGTTTAAGTTGCAAATAAATGCTGTAGTGGAACCTAAACTATTTGATGCAAGGAATGAGTGAATAACATATCCGAACTCAAATGCAAATGCAGTCGCATATTCTGGTTTGGAGATCTCAACTATAGGTTGTACTTGGAAGACAACTTAGCTAGATACTTGATAAAGAAGCAAGACTGGAAAGCATTGCAAGAGTTCGATCAGCTTCAAAGGGAACTAGAAGATGGTGGAGTTTTTCAAGGTTGGAGAGAAGGAAACATAGAATTTGCACCTACATACAAGTACTCTTCATCAAATTGCAATCTGTACTCGGGTGGCTTGCCAAACAGATCAGGAGAAAAGCAAAGAACTCCTGCATGGTGTGGTGAATATTTGTTTCTCAACTTGATATGGTCAAATATTAGATTGTTCTTACCAATATTTTACTACAACAGACCTAACATGAGTCCTCTACCATTAATAAATAAGTGCTGACCATGTACGAATCCGGTTGCAGGTGTGACAGAATTCTCTGGTATGGAAAAGGAGTGAAGCAGCTATTCTACATCCGTAGTGAAAGTAAGTTCTCAGATCATCGTCCTGTTTCTGCTCTATTTTCAATACCAGTGGAAGTTACAAGGCCTACAATGCATAAAAATCAGAAAGTTGTCCCACTGCAGACTGTTCTTCCTAGTGTATCACCACCCCAGAGAACTGTAAGTATCTAGTAGTGTACTATAGTTTTCCCATTATTTTTTCAAGTATTATTGTACTATTTCCTATTCTTGAATATGCAGAAAGAATCAATTGCATCAATGAACTCTTATCTCAAATCATAGTTGCCCATTTCAGGAGCAAGCCAAAAGTAATCAAGAGGCTAAATCAACCTTGATATCACTCATGGAAAAAGATATAGAAGGATCCCTACAATTATAACAAACGTGTAGCTAAAACAAAGCATATAATTTACAGCTAGGCCATTGGAATATTATGCTGCAGCAGGCTGGCTTCCTGAAAACACGTCATTTTCTTCACCCGATGCTTTGGCGTTCAAAAGTGGTATCTTCATTAAAAACTTATAATCAAAGCAAAGTACATGAATTTAAGCCGCAATCTTTCATAACTAATTGTTTGACTTTTCATCCTGTGTAATTAGTTATATACAACCAACAGGAAAGAAAGTGTAGTATAGTATTGGTTTTATCATTTTGATTGGTTGAGATATTGTTGGCATCCATAAGATGCAGCCTAGTTGACATTTAAATGCAAAATCATTAAATGTATTTCCTTTTCTGTATTATTGTTCACCTTAACTCCTTTAATTGAACATAGGCTTCATTATCAGGATTCTTTGTAATTACATTACCAGCTCATACATGAAACAAATACTCACGCATTCAAGTAATAGTCAAGTTTATTTAATGTTTAACCAAAACTTAAAAATCCAGTGATAGCAAGTAGAGTACATACAGGAGATCAATTTCCCTGAAGAATTTTATCCAACAACTCCATGTTATCAGCTTGGCAAGCAGGGCATACACATGTTCTTTGCAGCTCCTCACCGAGAGTGGCACAAGTCTGTTCCAGTTCAGAAGTCTGCTTGTTTCTGGTCAAGGAAAAACTTTTTCCCAGTGATTATGATAACCAATTTTACATGTAGCGATAATAACACGAATTACAGAGCAAGCAAAACAATGCAAATTTATGTTCTCTTTCTTAACCATAGTTCTGTTAGGTAAAAGCAAGTTCAGGCAGTTGTCAAATTATATCTGAAACTATAACATTTAATAATGATTGTTGAAGGTCATTCTATATGGGATATTTAGCTTTCCTTCTGTTCCCCTACGCTCCATCTAACAAAAGTTATGCAATCATTGATCATTCAGCAAATCTAATATAAAATTTTTTTAAGGATATATAGTCAAATCATGCAGCGCATTTGTTTCTTTCATTATCACTTCCATCAACGAAACCTTTCTTTGAAGATCAACATATTCCTTCTGGAACTGCAAGGACCCGTGAACTTGTCCAATGAAAACTCTGACAAACTCTTAGCTAGAAAAAATAAAAAATATAAAAAGCAGAAAGCTGGAGTTGTTCTCCCATCAGATAAATTCAGAGGCACTTGAGCAGTAGCCTTACAAACCCCTTGATATACAACCAAGTTTTTACCTGCCTCTGAGCATTCTGCTCATCAAGATATTCCTGTTCCTCTTTAGCTGTTTGAGAAACAACATGAGCAAGCATCTGATCAAGAGTCCTTGAGTCAGGATCAGTGGCTACCTCCATTACAACTTTTCTGTCTGCTTCTGAAATAATCATGTAGTTTTCTAGGATAAGCCCAATGGATAAAACAATAGACAGCAAATAACATCTATCTCATTGTGAAACGTACTGTTATACAAGGTGGGAAAACAAATAAGTAACTGCTTTTAGTGACTCGAATTATGTTACCATGCCTTACAATTTTATGACTATATAAATAACTTCATCCTAAATAAAACCTTTATATTTTCTCAATAATCTGACAAATAAATTTCAACTAATAACAAATCTACAAAGAGCGTGAAACATTCAGAACTGATACAGAGATACTGTAATCATAATCCAGTACATCAGTTCAAATGAAAAAACAGTTTTTTCAATCTGGAACTGAAAATTTGTTTCTATATACATTGACTTGGTTTAAAAATTAAGGAGAGATTAATTTTTCTGCTCAGTTTTTAAAAAAGAAAAATGTAGTTCCTCAAAAGATAGAATTTTATTTCATAGGCTAGTTTCTCACAAGAGGTAAAATGCTTGACCACATTACACCATAAACATAATTAAGTACTGAATCCCCTATGGGAAAATTTTAAAAAAATAATGAACTTAAAATATCATCAAGCTAGCAATCCAACTGAAAATAGTTTCACACAGGCCTTACCTACTGAAGTTCCAATGTTATTCGTTTTCTGCAATTTGGATGGTAATTCTTCCTGGAATTCCCTAAAATGAAACAATGTTGAAATAGTAGTGGCTCTCCACTAGCAAATACAAGAATGGTTTTATTGAAATAAAAAATTGTAAACATATGTGATGCAGACACGTTACATAACATTGCAGTCTATCAGACCTTCAAAATGCTATAACAGAAAGTAATGCACGTAAACTTTGCACAAGTGTTTCAAAAGCTGCCATGTTATAAAAATAGAGAATAACAGCTTCCAGAAGCTCATGTCTGGAACTAAAAGTTTATACAAGAAGAGCCAAGCTAAAAAATAACAATCGTCTACAAGATACTTCCAACTCTGCAAGAGCCATGTAGGCAGAAACACTAAAAGTTAGGCAAAGTGATCACAAAGAAATTCAACTGAAATCAAAATATTTAATCGACCAGGTTAAAAAGCTAACCCCTTCTTTGGCTCTCTCATTGAGATGACTTTGTTATGTGTCAATCAATTATTGGTATTCTATAAATGAGATTTAGTTAGTAATTAAAGGAAAAAAGTTGCAATAAAACATCAATCAAGATGTTAATTTCTTAGACTGAACAACAGAGTTTCATTTCTTTCTTTAAAATTTCTCTTTTCTTTTGAGGAAAGTGCAGATCGATTGATCAATACTACCTCACAGAATAAGTTACCTACCTACAAGTACAACCGCTATTCTTTTGATAAAGGCACAATTAGAATAGTTAATATCAAGCAGAAAATAGAGAATCTATGCATTTCTAAGAGTGTACCTTATCCTAGTGTTCAGCTCAATCATCTGACTGATAAACTCGTCTCTGCATAAACATTGAATGCATTAGCAGCAAGTAAACTAATTCAATGCTTTCTTTTATATTTCACAAGAACACCAGAACATTAGATAATGTTGGGAGATTATAAAAATTACAATAGATATAAGAGTGCTTCACCTTTTAGCTCTGTCTTGATTCTTTACATATTCAAATAACATGAACATTCAAAGAAGAATTAGAAACAGTTACATGAACTATTAAAATTAAAGCAATTCTTAAATTAGAGGAGAAAAAAACAATATTAGCCAAGAGAGGAAGAGGGCTTAGTTATCACCTTAAGGCCTTCTAAATCTGATCCAATGGAGGATATTTCATCTTGAATCTGTGAAATCCTTCCCTGTAATATTTTGAAGTCATCATATTCTGGAAAAT
Organism: Croton setiger; assembly: GCA_948099555.1. Lineage (NCBI taxonomy): Eukaryota > Viridiplantae > Streptophyta > Magnoliopsida > Malpighiales > Euphorbiaceae > Croton > Croton setiger. Next base: position 3,714 of record CANUEY010024985.1, on the reverse strand, counting down.
GAATTTTTTTAAACAAAAGCAATCCTTATCATATTCATATAAAAGAACCTCTAGAATTTGAATAGAGGCAACGTTCATCGCCAATTCAACTTCATAGCCTTTAAGATCTTGCTCAGCTGATTCTTTTAACCGTTTTGCTGCTTCTAGTTCTGCATTTTCGTCATCAAGTTCAGATCGAAGCTCTTCTATTTTCTTCTTCAGGCTAACCACTCTTCTCTCTGCATGTCTCCAATTATGGCACATGTAAGATAGCGATTAATAGGTTGTTGAAAAAATTGCAGGAATCATTTTTTATTTTTTTATTCTATGAAAGTAGTAGATTTCTCAACTTAATTTCACTCACTTTCTCAAGAATTACAAAATTGGACTCAATTTTGTTGCTGAGAAAAATTTAAAGAACAATAGGATGCAAGCTTAAATTTCCGAATTCACTAAAATTCAATCGATAAAACAAAACAAAAACATCACTATACAGCCTGTGATTTTAGGATGATTAGGCTTCGTTTCGGACCAGAGAAACGAAGCCGATTCCGCTCTTGTTTTCCTTCACTTTCTCAGGAAACAAACTTAATAAGCAATTAGTAAAAAGAAGAAGAAAACGCGAGACGTGTGTGATGGAACAACCTCCTTGAGATTTCTCTGAGACGCAGTCGCGAATAAGGCTTAGCAGTTGCTTCTGAGTATCGATTCCCGCCATGGCTTCTTCTCTCCCGAAATAACAAATTTAAACCTTGCAAATTGTTCGCATTGAGGAGTGTGAAAAAATAATTAACTGCAATTTTTTTAATTTGAGAATATTACTATATTTTTATGCCTTCATTTTCAAAAGCCCCGAATTATTCATAATATACTTTGGGTTCCTTAAAAAAATCAACGATTTTAATTAAAATTTTTCAAAATGATAAAATTACCATTTAATTTATTTAAAACAGAAAAGAGTTTATTTGAATCAGACCATGCTAATAAACTCAATTTTTAAAATCAAATTATTATTATTATTATTATTATTATTATTATTATTATTATTAGGGGTAATTACTTTTGGGTCCTTGAGATTTGACCTAAATGACTCGTAGGTCCTTCTATTTTGGAAATTGTATCAACGGGTCCCTAACTTTTGAAAAAATAGACTCTCAGGTCCTTCCGTCCAGAAACGGCGTTAGTCAACGGAAAAATCAACGATTTTTTTTTCAAAATGACAAAATTACCCTTTGGTTTATTTGAATCTGAGACATCCAACATATTAAATCATATGTTAACCAACTGCACCACAACACTTTTAGTGTGTTAGGTTGACGTGATAATATTTTATTGTGTAAGACATAACCATTCACCTTTTATCACTATAGCAATTATCTATTATTTCAATTAAGATTTTATTAAATAATTACATATTTATTTTTTTATCATCCTAGACAAGTCTGAAGGTTACAAGAAAAAATTTAACTTTTCCGAAAAATTAAAAAGAGTTTACAAAAAATTTAGTGTTTCTTTGGAGAAATTAACAAAAATTAGAAAACTCATACTTTTTATTTGGAAAAATTAAAAAAAATTAGAAAACTCATTTTTCTAATTCAAGGAAATGAAATATTTATTGTGGGACCCGATGATACAATTTTCAAAATAGAGAGACACCAGAGTACATTAAAACAAACCTCAAGGACCCAAAAATAATTACCCCTAAAAAATATGATTTTCTAGTTTTTGTTAATTTGTCCAAATAAAAAATATGTGTTTTCTAATTTTTGTTAATTTCTCCAAATAAAAAGTATGAGTTTTCTAATTTTTGTTAATTTCTCCAAATAAACACTAAATTTTATGTAAACTCTTTTTAATTTTTCGGATAAGTTAAATCTCAGGTTCGAGTCCCAGTTTGACCGTTTCTGGACAGAAGGACCTGAGAGTCTATTTTTTCAAAAGCTAGGGATCCGTTGATATAATTTCCAAAATAGAAGGACCTACGAGTCATTTAGGCCAAACCTCAGGGACCCAAAAGTAATTATTATTATTATTCTTATCTTCTTCTTCTACTTCTTCTTCCCCATTCTCATCTAAATCTTAAACGACCGTCGCCGTCGCCGCCGCCACCATCGCCATCTCCTCCTTCACTCATCAACCATCTAATTCGCAGTCCCAGCATCAAATTAATTTCTCCAGTCCCAGCATTTGTTTTGCAGTCCCACCATCACCATCTCCTTCTATCTGATTTGCAGTCCCACCACCATCACTAGAGGGGAAGAAGAAGATAATTAACCTTGCAGTCCCATCACTATCGTAAAAAAAAAAACCAACTATTTCTCTAGTCCCAGCATCAAATCAATTTCTATCTGATTTGCGAATCAAATTCATCTCCTATATTTTCATGGCCTTCTTCTGTTTCAATTAATTATTAAACAAGGATCTTCTGAAGACGTTGTCGATACGACTCCTTTGCTTTCATCTGGGTCGAATGGAGAATCCAATAGCAACAACGGTCGCCAATCCATTCGACGTCAATCCCTCCGCGAAACAACGGTCGCCGTCGCATGATGCGGGAACCATCTATGCTGGTTCGCGAAACAGCTCGAGGAACGACTGGGCCTATTCGAAGCCCGTGGTGATTCTTGACATCATATGGAACTTCGCTTTTGTGGCTGTGGTTTGTGGGGGTTCTGATATTGAGCAGGGACGAGAATCCCAGAACAAAAAATAGATTGTGCTTTCTTTGTTTTTTTTTTTTTTCATTTTCTGTTATGTTGGTGGTGGGAAAGAAAGAGGTAGTGGAGGTGCGGTGGTGGATTTAAAAGAGGAGATGGTGGTGGGCGTTTAGGGTTTAGATGGGAATGAGAAGAAAAAGATATAAGGGTTTGATTAAAAATTGGATTTAATTAGCATGGTCTGATTCAAATAAACCATGGTCCGATTCAAATAAATCAAAGGGTAATTTTGTCATTTTGAAAAATTTTAATTAAAATCGTTGACTTTTTTAATTGACTAAAGCCGTTTCTGGACAAAATGACCTGATAGTATAATTTTTTAAATCTGATGGACCCAATGATTCAATTTCCAAAATAAAAAGACCTCAAAATATATTATGCAAAATCTCATGAACCTATAAATAATTAACCCTTTTCAAAATTAAACTATTCTTTTCTTATTGTTTTCTTCAATAATTTGTTTTTTACTCTATTCTTTTTAATACGTACTTTATAAGTAAATACTCATATTAAGTTCAAATTGTATTTATTTTTATTTTAAATAATTTTATATTTTTAAAATTTTTTAATTTACATATACTTTATAATTATTAGTTTTAGTTATAGATATATATTTTTATACTACTTATATATTCATGAAATTAATTAAATTTTAATATGAAATATTTGTTTTTAAATTTTATTCTACATTTTAAGAAATAAAATGTGTAAAGTATCCCAATTCAAACGAGTGCTGCTGTTTCACCAGGTAATTTATTAGTAATGGAAAACAAAGGATCTTGGTTATTTGAAATTCAAAAAATATTAAAACTTTATTAAAATAATAAAAATAATAAAATAATTTAAATAAAATTTTAACAAATATATATATATATATATATATATATATATATATATATATATATATATATATATATATATATATATATATATATGTGTGTTTTTTTATTTTTTTATTTTTTTTTTGAAAAATAAAATTAAAAAAAGAGACATATTTTTTTTTTTTGTTATTTGTTTG
>CANUEY010024921.1:0-10174 GCA_948099555.1 Croton setiger | reverse complement strand
GTCTATTTTTTCCAGCCAGCTCTCCCCTTACTCTTGCGGCTTATAGTGACTCTGATTGGGCAGGTTGCCCGGATACTCGTCGGTCTACAACTGGGTGGTGTGTTTATTTAGGTGAAGCTCTAATATCTTGGAAATGCAAGAAACAAGACAGAGTCTCTAAGTCTTCCACTGAAGTGGAATATAGGGCCATGTCTGCAACATGCTTAGAAATAAAATGGTTGCGTGGTTTGTTATCAGAATTGGGTTATATGCAAAATAAGCCAACTCCTCTTCATGCAGATAATACAAGTGCCATCTAGATTGTTGCTAATTTAGTCTACCATGAGCGCACTAAACATATTGAAATAGACTGTCATTCCATTAGAGAATGTTTTGATAATAATACCATCCAACTCCCATATATTTCTACAATACAGCAGATCGCCGATATTTTCTCCAAGTCTCTCACTGCTGCTCGACATCAATTTTTCGTAAACAAATTGATGCTGCTTGATTCACCAGCATCAATTTGAGGGGGGATGTCAATACTAACTGTAAATATCAGCTGTAATTATTCTTTACAAATTTCTGTAATTAAGGTATTTAATAGCTGTAATCTAGGGATTTATTGGGGATGTAAATATGGGATGTGATGTGCTTAAATTAAGAGATATTGTAGGCTAACTCTTGTATAAATGTATATGATACAGAAGAATGAATGGAACAGAATTTTTCACCCAATTTCTCTTGTCTTGTTAAATGTGTCACTGAATTTCCCATTAATGTTAAGATATGACTTGCCCAAATCTGCAATGATTTAGCATCCTCTAGTTCTTCACTGTCTAAGTCACACTGCAGCTCAAGCCTCCGATCGATGAATTTTGGCTTGTTCTCAGTATTTTTTTATCGAGCTCGAATACTTTCTTGGTGCTCCTACAGCTAGTTAACGTTAGGACCTGGTATGTCGATCCTTCTCGTCGATATCCATATGTAGAGGCACTAAATTTGTGATTGTGATTAAGTGCTACAAAGCGTGGACTGAAACTCAATGGTGTATATAGTATGGCATTATAGGCATTTGTTCTATAAAACTCAATGGTGCCCAGAAGGGTATATGAACTATAGACTCCATTTGAAAGGCTGCTCAAACCAAAGGCGAGCTCATTTATTTAAGAAAGCAGAGTCTTTGCATCCAAAGTATCTCTCACTTATTTGTGTCCTTGCTCACGTCTTTTGATTGGAGGCTTTGAAATGGCGCTTGCGTTTTTAAAGAAAAAGAAGAAACCATATATACTTTTTTAATTGTTTGACATGTACAATTCTCAGAATGAGCTATGCTGCTCAAGAAACGCATCCTTTTCCTTACACAAGGAGTTCATTTCTTTCCTTACTCTCAACAAACAAAAACTTACAGAAAAAAGAAAAATATACTGAATGAAATTAAAAATTCTATAAATTGCTTGACTAAAATGAGTATAATTAATTAAAATCTTCAATAAGGCAAGCTTTTAGAACTTGTGCTAATAACCAGAGACTTAAGTTTTGAAGAAGATTCTCCTGAATCATTAGCTCTCCTTGTTATCATTTCCATATTCTTATATAAACTCTGCTTTACCAAATTCTTCATCATCTTCTTCCCTTCTTGAGTTTCTCTTGGATTTACAGGAGACCCAATTAGTAATCTTCCTGTTTGAGGTCCAGAATGTGGACCCATTCTTGTTTCCCTTTCATCTTTAAACCATTGAAGTAATTTTAATGCTCTCTTTTGAGCTAAAGCACTTCCTAATAATGAAACTTCAAGAAGTACAGGAACAATCCCAGATTTCGACATTTTTTCGCGCTGAGCTGAGCTCTGATAAGCTAGAATCATCAATATATAAGCTGCTAATTCTTGGCATTTTGGTTTATCTTCCCATGTTAATACCTCTATTAAACCTTCTGGTACCAATGGACTATTTTCCATAGCTTTCTTCCCCATTAAGGTCACAACCAAATGGCCTAATGTAGCCAGAGCTTTTTCTGATACTTGTTTTACTGATATTAGACTCAGAAGAGTCTGAACTACTCCATTGGAGATCAAAGGTCCTGCATTTTCTAAGACAGATGAAAGATTGTATAATGTACCTAAACATAACTCTTTTGTTTTAACACTTGAGCTTGATTCAAGAATCCCAACTAGAAATGGTAGAATTTCTGATGAGGTAATATGGAATTGGGTATTTGCCAATGATGATAATGATGATATCAATTCCGCGAAATCTTGCCTTGTCGATTCTTCTTTAATCTCTGTGTTCTTCGGTAATTTCGAGAAAATGCCCGCTTCTACCATCATAGCCTTGTTTCTGAAAAAAAAAAAAAAAAATTAAAATCACCGTAATTTTAATAGATGGCGTGCCAAGCCCTTGTACAGTGTCTTTTATAAAATGAATTATAGATCAAATTTGTCTAATGCATAATTGTAATCAATCAATAGTTTGAAAAAAGTAGCATTATAGATGGTGGTTTCTTTTAGGTATACCCATCAAATTATTAACAATTTGCATACCAAATTATTATTAAATTTTTTAAAAAAAAAAATATTTGAAGGCAAAGAAAGTCAATGAGATTCCAAGATTCAGATCTGTATTGACAGGTGAAGGTCAAAGAAATGGATTTAATTATTGTAATTAAAGATCACAGAGTTAAATTAAATCTTAATTAAGCTAGGCAGCAATATCTCTGCTTCATTAACATAATTGTCCCTTCCAATGCTTCCCCATCACCATAGAATTTAGTGAAAAGTAATTAAACCAATATCTTGGAGTTTGCGAATTAATAAGTTAGCGTTATTAAGATGGAATTCAATTCTTTTAACAAAAAAAAAAAAAAAGAACAATCATGAAATGCCAAAAATAGCAGATTCCTTATGAAGAAGGTACAAATCCCACTTGAAGTAAGCTGCCATTCAATAATACAAACTTTTCTTTCATTGCTATAAATTAAAAGGACGTAATGATAATTATAGGTAAAGAATATAATTATTTCTGCTGCAGAAAAATTTTGTATAGGGCCCCCAAATATAAAAAGTACTACCATGTGACCATTTTCTAAAAATTGAAAATTATAAATCTATGTTATGACTTCATAAAAATAAAATTCAATTCAATATTAGAGAATTCTATTTTTTTAATATAATTTTCTAAATTTTTTTTAAAAAATGAAGAAATTTATATAATCAACTATATATATATATGGCTAGCTACCAACTTCTTATTGACCAGAAAACAACTTGATAATTATTGAAATTAGAGTATAGTGGTAAATGGTGCCTCTTATCTCCCCCCACCACCATCCAATTAGACTTGCATATATTAAAAAATATATATAATGCCAAAAACCAAACTCTAAATTTCAAATTTGGTCTGAAACCATCCTAATCCTACTCCTTTGAAGATTTTTATTCTCCTTCAAAAAGAAAAAACATTCCAATTAATAAATTGACAAGTTCACAAAGTCTAACTATTGTGCATATTGCTTAGTTGCATACCAAGAAAAATTAAAATGAATTACTAAATAAGCTTACTCAATTAATTAATTCATCAAAAATCATTTTCAATTAAATCTTGTTAAGAACTAATAACTAATAAAGAAATAAACTTACGTGTAAGTTCCATTAGCAAGTTCAATCAAAGCTTTAACGGCAACTCGCCGGCGGCCGGAGACGTCTGATGCAACAAAATCTACTAAAACCGGAATAACACCGAGCTCAGCCATCAACTTTCTAATCTTGACATCTTCTTTAGCTAATCTTGAAATTTCCATAGCAGCCATCTCTTTCTCTTCCCAACTTCCAAAGTGAAGTTTCTTTACTGATTTTTGTAACACCAGAGAATCATCTTGATCAGTTTCTCCATCCATAGCTACTTGTGCTTCTTGTTGATCATTATTTTCGACCAAAACTACTTGTGACGACGTCGTTTTTGGCTTATTACTACAATTACTGTTGTTCTTTTGTAAAGTTTTGGATTGCAAGAAACGTTTGATTCGAGTAAAGAATTGAAGTTTCGTGTAAGAAGCCGACCAAATAGAAGAAGAAGAAGTAGCAGTAGTAGACATGTCTGGTCTTTGTATTTGAGGTACAAAAGAAAGCAATAAGAAATACAGAAAGAAAGAAAATCAAGAATTGTGTTTGGTTGGAGGGAAAATTTTGTAAAAAATCTTAGATTCTTGAGTTTTAAGTTATAAGCTTTTTGGGAGAAAGAATATATATGGAGCAGTTACAGAGGAGAAAGAGAAAAAATTTCAGAGAAAAAAGGTAGAGCACATGCAAAGAAACAGTGATGTCTGTTTATAATCCCACACCCGTGAATTTCATAATCTGTAATTAGTAAGTTGGGAGAGGCTTATTATTGATTAATTTTTGTTTCTAATGTTTATATGGCTACAGTGCGCATGTTTAGGAGCCTTTAATGTGATTAGACAGAGGATTATTAGTTTATTATTAGTCTAATTAAAGCTACAGTTCAAAGTGTTAGTGGGATATTCAGAGTTTGTCAACTACTAATATTCCATGTAATTATAGGAAATTTCGTAGAGATCCTTAATCAGACGGCCAAAAACACACTTCGTTGACTCTTTTACATAAAAAAAAAGTTCTTAAAAAAATTAAAAATCATATTATAGGTATTTGTGATTAATATTTCCTAAGTTTTACCCATTTTATGAATTTTGAGGACATAATATTTAGTTCGGAGTCTTCGCGAACGGGTAAATTTGGTCCTATTTGAATTGTTGTGGAAAAAATCTCTTGTAAGAATGTAGATTAAGACTATTAGCAGACTTATAAAAAAGTGGTGTTTTTTGACCCTAATTATTTTTGCTATTCCCTTTATATTTATGTAAATTTTATATATTTGACACTTTAAAAATTTTAAAACAGACCCTAATATTTACATTTATACCATATTGACCCGGTGACAAAATGTTTTAGATCCGCCACTAAATAAGACTCTATATACTTTGATCCAAAGAGATCCGACCCAAGCATAAAAGGATCTTGATGCATCATCTTTTTTTTTTTTTTTTATTTAGTTCCAATAAATAGGAAAGAATTACTATTTTCATTTAAAAAATTATTACGGCAACAATAGATTAATTAAGTTAGATTTATAGAGTTAATAAAATAAAAATATGATTATAAATCCAGAATTTATGAGGTAGTGGTAGTAAGTAGGCAAAAGCATGTGGGTTTCAGGTAGCATAAGGCAAGATGCTCTGGGAAACCAGAATCACATCCAGGTCTAGCTCTGTCACACGTGCCATACCTCCATTGAAATTGGTAACCCAATGAATTTCAATTCTAAATCTGAATCACTGTATGATATTCTCACATGGACAGAATGATTGGATAGGTTTTTATAAATCTAAATGGAATTAGTTAAATAAAATGCATTTAAGTGAAATATATTGCCAGCTGATTTATGATGTGCTGTTCTCTAGATTTGGGCATACGTAACAGGGAACCAACAAACACCTTATAATTTTCCTGTCTATGGAGACAGTACAGTAGTGTGACAATTTATGATTCTAATTAATAATATTTTTTCTATTAGGTTTTTGCATTTGCTAAATTAAGAGAATTTGCCATCTTTTTACCAACTTTCTGTAACTCCATTATTGTTTACATGATTTATTATAAATGTAATTAAGGTTTCAATACTTTTTTAATTTAATGTTATTAGTTTATTTTAAATAGTGAATTTCGTTTTTCAGATCAATGAAATGAATAGGATCGCTCATTTTTTAATAAATTTAAGTAAACAACTGAACTAACTAATTAACTAACAAATTCACATGTAGGTTTAAAAAAGAACATTTGGACATAAACTTTGCCATAAAAGGCAATTAGAAAGCCACTTAATGAAATGAGAGCCATGTCTTGTTGAGAAAAAGTCAAAAATATAATCAACAGAAAGGTTAATAAGAGTGCACCAAAATTGAAAATATTAGGTGGGTATGGGATATATTGGAAGTGTGGAATTTCCATATCCAACTCAGAATCCACTTGGCCTGATGAGAAGAGAAGCCATGGCTAGCTAAGCTAGTCACTCACGGGATCATCCACGTGTGGAACAGATGCTTGAAAGATGAGAAGAGAACAACAAGCAGTATACATACGGTTTTTTTTGTCTTAATGGAAAGTGTTTAAATTTAAAACCATAAGAAACGCCCAAATTGGTGCATATATGAGGTGTGCCACAAATTTTTTGGATTGGTTAATGATGATTTCAGCAACCTACAGAATATCCTTTCTTGCTTTAAAAAAAAAAGGGTAAAACATTGGATCTTCAATTCACTTTCACACCAAAATAAACAAGCTAACCTTCACTCCTTAAATATAAGCAACACTCACAATTTTGGCTTATCCAATTCTTTACAGACATATAATGTTAATTGAAATTTGATAAAATAACATTTTTTTGACTTATTAAACTTTTTTTTTTAACAAAACTTATTAAACCATAATTTGGGCTTAATAAATTTGAAGTTTGGTAAAAAATAATTATACTTGAGTTTGAGTATTTATAAATGAGTCGAGTTTAAACTCTGCACAATTTGTTTAGATGTCAAATTTAATTCAGGAGATTGATTTCAATGTTCATAATATCTTAAATGAATTTTTTTTTTTTTTTTTTCAAATTAGTTTAACATAACCTTTCTCCACTATTTTATATTAAACTAATTTGCTACATTCAAAAACTAGATTTGGAAGAAAAATTGTCATCTGGACTATTGTTTTTTAAAGAAGAGATTAAGACTCAAAATTAATGGGAAAAAAAATACCTATCTATTTCTTCCAATTTTTGAATTTAGGGCCGGGTTTTTTAATGATTTGGAATATACGTACATTCAGACTTACTTTTTATTTTATTTTTAAAAATGGATACAAAGCGGAATTAAAAAGAAAAAACTCATTAAATTTTAATAGCATTTTCAGACACTATAAATTTGTATATAACCTGTGCTATAGTTATATAATAACTATACAATAAATAGTTACAATAAATAGTTAGTACAATAGTGCTATAAAAATTATACAATAAGTCTGAATTTTTTTTTATATTTGTACAAAAAGTATACAATAATTATATATTTTTTTTTATTTGTAACAGTTTTTGTTAAATAAATTGATTAAGTATCATTTTTTGTAAAATAAATTAATCAAGTGTCCGTTTTTCATTTAAGTTACATTTTGGACAATTTTTTTTAAGACAACGAGACTCTTTTTCATAATTATTTTAATTGTTGAGATCAATTTTCTAGGATCTCCAAATTTTACATCAAGTCGAATGTGGGTAGGTTTTTAGTTATTAGACATTACATCAGTTGTAAAATATAAATCTCTATTCTTATGACAAATTTTTTAAGAAGACTTAAAATTTCTCACATTTATAATTAATTTTTGTACAATTGATCATAATATCATTATTTTAATATACGTAAAACACTCACTCTTCTTATTTACGATAGGTAATTATTGAAAAAATAACACAAATTTAGAAAAAAGGCTTATATGTTGAAAAAAAAAAACAGATTTATATTTTGGAATAGAGATAATACTTAATAAATGTGAGTATTAATTAAGCAGTACATTTATTAATTAATACATAGGTTTCAATGTAAAATCGATAAGTATTTGAGTTGAGATATAGAGGTTATTTATGTCAAGCAATGAGTACAATAACTGCTTTTGAGAAATGGTTGATTATCAAACTGAGTAATGGTAGTTAATGAGATGAGGTATGATCACAATTATTTGAAAGTGATCAATCACTGAGTTAAGTAATAATGAGCAATAACTAAGATGGAAGCGATAAACAATTACATAAATACTTAAGTTAAGAATGTGTAGCAATAGTCAGACAGTTACTTATGAAGTGTTCATCTCTCATATACTAGTTAGGCTAATGTATTAATAGAGAATCGAATAAATTGTATTCATTTTTTCAAAAGATCCTTTATTTTGTTCATCTCTCGTATACTTGTTAGGCTAGTGAATAATTAGTAGAGAATCAAATGCACACGGCACACAAAATGGGGTTGCGCCAACCATTTCTCGCCTGCAAACTATTTTTGAAACATGTTTGCAAGCACATGATACGTTCTTATGTTTTCCAATTACAAATACCTAACATAGCACTAATTAATTAATTTTAGCTTCCATAAGTAAATTATTTAAAATACATTATTTATCTAAATAGAATTTCCATATTCTATAATTATTTAATAGTTTTATATAAGTCGCAAAATATTTAACTAAGCCTACCCAAAATCTTTCAAATCATTTAATTGGCGATCCCCAAATTCCCATTGAGCTATTACAGCACCACACGTGGCACAAAATCTTACCACCAAACTCCATAGAATGCCACATGGCATGCCAAGACGAGACAACACGTGAAAAATAAAATAAAAAAGGAAAAATATTGAACTCTGAATCAAAATGGGTATTCCACTAATTAATTAATTAATAAGGGGTAATGTTGTCCACTACCAAAGATAAAACAAATTTATTGGATGATTATATCATCCACATTACATTAGAAGAACAAGAAGAGAGCTTAGCATTGGATATTAAAAGTGCAAAAAGCCCCACCAACTATTAATATTACCTTTTTGTCTTTGCAAGAGTTTAAGGAGGCACGATCCGAGACTTAAAAATATTGCCATGCCATTTCTTTTTTCATCTTTTTCTACATTGTCTGCTGAGACCGATGATTTTAAATATATCTGCCAATTTATTGCCTAATAATTGTTAAATTAGCATTATTTTGATTATCCAATTTTATATTTTTATGTACGTAGGACAGATATTGTGGCATACAAGATGCCTTGCAATTCTTGAATTGCTACTTTGTTAGGTTTTTAAGCATTTAGATTCAGCCTGCTTAAATTTCAAACAACTAAAATTTCCATGTCAAACATTTTATTTTTTTAATTTACTTATTTGTTAAGGGATTTATTCTCATATAAATGTTAACAACGTTTAATTCTTACTCTAAGGATTTTTTTTTTCTAACCTTTATTTGATTTTGACGGTGGAAATAATAAACTTAGTTTATTTATTAAGGAGTTTCATTCTGAGCAACTAAAAGAAATATTAACCATCCATAAAATTAACATATAGTATGGTTATTCTTCTTAAAAATACTAAGATACAAAAATTCGATTCCCACTAACTACATACCTTAGCACCAATTCAATATTATCTAATGTATTAATGTCCTACTTTTAGTCCAAAAAGAAACACTGACGACATATAAGGACTAAGTCCCAACGAATCATTTACCAAAAAAGTGTTTAAAAATTTTAAATGTGAACATTATACATGTAGTTCGCATATCATTTATCCGAATTAAAAAAGTCTAGAAAACAATTATGCGAACATATGTATTTTTTAATTTGAAAAATAGAGTTCGGATAACGAGTATGCGAACTCTGAGTGTTTAATTACATTAATGACGAATTAGTACGCGTGTTTAAATGGAGTCCAATAGATGACGTACACGTGACGTGTTCAATAAATTTGCATAAGCGTTATGCGAGCCCCTGAATCACCGTTTGAGAATTTGGAAACACAGTATACGAACTCTTTTGCATAACAACATACCGCTGTTTCCTTTCACGATTTTCTATTCCGATTACCACCAAACGTTTACCGTCAAATTTCAGACCTTTTCACCACCCATTCAACAATTTTCAGAGTTTTTCAACATCAATTCACTACTTCGATTACCTGTTTTTTGACAAAAATATTTGTTTTTTAATTTGAATTATCTTTCTATGTTAGTCTATTTTTTATTATTTGTGTCAATTTTTAATTTAGCTTTAATTTAAAATAATACTCATTTATACTAATATGTTCAAGTAAAATAATAGTTTACGTAGTTTGTAAGTAATAACATTTGTATGCGAAAATAGAAATTGTATTCGCAATAATTTTTTAGCTTGTTTAATTGACTAACAGTATTAATATGTGGAAAACAATTTGTATGCGAAAAAAATTTATATGAATTGATAACATGCAAATCCAACTTGTTTTTATTGTTATATTTGTATTGATTTTGGATTATTTGTGCTTAAAATTATAATTTTATTTGATTAATTGTTTTTGTGCTAGGAAAAGTTGGATTTGGCGTGAATGGAGCGAAAATGA
>CANUEY010024819.1:0-18974 GCA_948099555.1 Croton setiger | reverse complement strand
TATATATATATATATATATATATATATGTATGTATGTATGTATGTGTAAATGTATGATATATGATATGTGTGTGTGTGTGAAATTACTATGATAATATGATATGTGTAAATGTATATGTGGTAGTTAGTGCTCCGTATCCGCACAACCGTGGTAAGTAAGAGGTAATGTGATATTGTGTGACTGGATGTGATGCTTTTAATTAAGTTAAAGTATCCATTGAGCAATCCAATGCTCGGCGAGTTAAGTGTTCTAACTTGTAGGTTGATCAAGTTTAGAGGTTTTGGAATAACTTCTCTCAATGGCTGCCGGAGTTTATCACAAGCTTCAAGGGGTACATTGTCTTTTGATCATTTTAATTATTTAAATGACATGTACAAACTATGATAGTTTGTTTTTTCATAGATGGCCTAGGGTATGATTCTTTGAGGTCCATTTTGTAGATGATATATTGTATAATGATGATATTTAATGATGTCTAATGATGAATCATATGATGATGATGAGATAAAATATAAAAGCAAAATTTAATTTGGTTTAATATACGCATGTGAGTCGATTCAATGAACATAGGTTTGATACTCTGAGTCGAGCTGTCATGGACTGATAAGGGACGCTACAGGTAGTGCATGCTACACCCTTAGGTAGCGCCAGACCCTTGCCCAAAAACATCTTGAATGTTTTGGGCATATGTAGCGCACACGACCTCCATTGGTAACGTGCGTAACATATGCTAATATAACAAAAATGTCTTCTCGATTTATTTAAATAAATTTTAACACATGAAAGTGATGTAATTGTGTTAGATATTGATGATTATCAATGTGGTAAATAGTTGAATGACATGAATGACCGTAAGGCTGTGATATATCGTTACTCTGTAATATATGTTTAAATATATGAATGGTACATGACTTGCATGCTATGGTTTCATCGAATTGTAAAGAGTTCCCAATGCTCTATAAGGTTGAGGTAGGAATTTAGATGTAAGGCTATGTTACAACATAGTAATAACAATATTGCCATATATTTGGAATATTAGGTCTTGGGCTATGAGGTGAATAAATATCGGTCTTAGTAGCCTGTTATGGCCTCGTGCCACGTAATCCATTATCCCATCTCCCTTATTTTTCGGTTTCCTCTTTGATCTTATAGAGCAACCTTGTTTTTCGTATTATTATGATAAAGAATCATTTAATATAAGTATTGTTTGACATGTGCAAATATATGTGCGGTGTATCCGCACGATCGTGGTAAGTAAGAGGTAATATGATATTGTGTGACTGCATGTGATGTTTTAAATTAAGTTAAAGTATCCATTGAGCATCTTAATGTTCAACGAGTTAATTGTTTTAACTTGTAGGTTGATTAAGTTAAAAGATTTTGGGTTGACATTCTCTTCACAATTGCGGAATTCATCACTAAAGGGATAGAAGATCTTTTATATTTTGTATTTGATTTTAATATATGGAATATACAAGTTAGGATAAATATTTTTTGTATAGTTTTGCATTGGCCACTTTTGTAAATGATAACATTAAACAATTATAATTGATGATGATTAATCATGGTTATTATGATGAACAAGATGATGATGAAATTAAAGAGAAAATAATATATGTATGTGAGAAAATAATATATGTATGTGAGTCGAGTGAATGAATATAAGTTTGATATTTCGTATATACTTTGTATATAGTAAACCGAGCCGAACCGATAAGTGACGCTACAATGATATTGATAACAATATATGTGATAATGACATCTCTGTCTTGTATTATACCTATTGCATGGGTTGGTGAAGAAGAGAAATTTAAAATCATGGTGGCCAAATTCCCCTCACAAATAAATGATATGTCTTCCCTTTGTGGCCACGAAATGGGAGAGTTTGGATAGGGCTTTCATGGTTGATTTTAGAGCATTTTCATTTTAACATTTTATAAATAAATAATAACTATTTAAATATTTACTAATTATTCCGCTACGCTAGACTAACTGTTATTAAAAAGTTTTCATCTGAATAAATTATATGTAACATGATATTATAATTATTTTAAAGGATAACAGCTAATTTACTGTTTTAAAAATTAATCATTTTCAGTTTTTAAATATTTTATTTTTATTTAATGTTTAATAATCTGCCACAATTTTATTATATTAATGTAAAAGTTTCGAGGAAATTTTCAATTTTTTTAAGTATTAAAGTTTTCAATTTTTAATAACTGATCATTTCAAAAATAATTCTTTTAGAAAAATCATTTCAAATATAATAAATACATTATTAGAATCAGACCCATAAATGATTGAAACACAACACATTTCCTAGAAAAAAAAGAAAACACAATGCCTTATCTGATGAATGATGATCCCAATAATAATAATAATAATAATAATAATTTACCTTTTTTTTTTCTGGAAAGGAATACAATAATTTGCTTGAAAATATGGGGTATAATATAATTTTTTATTTAAATAATTGAAAAGTAAGAATGGAGGGAGAAAGTGAAGTTAGTAAAGGAAAGTGACCCTTTAACACCAGCACCACCCCATTTCCGAGCCACTGAGAGACTGAGTGAATCAGGATAACGAACGAACATCATCAACCACCACCAGAAATAAAAACAAAATATATGTATAAATAAAATAAAATAAAATAAAAATATTTGTAAACTAAAATCAGTACCATAACCACGCACCAAAACAAGCAAAAAGATTAGACCAGAGCATTGAGAGAAGCATTACAGCAATGGCGATGGCCATGGCGCTTCGTCGACTCTCTTCTTCTATTGAGAAACCAATTCGTCCTCTCTTTAATGCAACTTCAGTCTACTACAAGGTCTCTCTCTTCTCTCCTTGTAGCTTTTTTTTTTTCTTGAATTTCTCATCGACTTCATTTCTTCTTTTCTCTCTAATTTTTGCAGTCTTCTCTGCCCAATGAAGCTGTGTACGAGAAGGAGAAATCTGGCGTCACCGTAAGCTCACTAAATTCGTACTAGTTTCTTTCCTTTTTTTTTTTTTTTTTGTTTGTTAACTTTGGTTCTTATAAAATATGACATATTCCAATTCATCTACAGTGGCCAAAGCAACTAAACGCTCCTCTGGAGACTGTGGACCCTGAGATTGCTGACATCATTGAGCTTGAGAAAGCGCGCCAATGGAAGGTCAATTCCGTTTCAATAACGAATTTCTTGTATTGTACCGATTTATATAGTTCAAGTACTAAAATAGCATAGCAGGTTGTCTACTTATTCTGCCTGCTGTGTTTATTTTGCATTTTGGTTTTGATGCAGTCAATCTAATTACATTTTTCTAATCTGTAATTAGGAATCAATATAATTGATTTCTTCTAATGTCTTCTAATTTCTCCTCAACTTATTTATTTATTTATTTATAAGTTCCTTCTATTAGCATACATGAGTATACTGTTACAATTTTTCAGTTTTTAATTTGATATCTGACTGAGTCAATTTGGCCTGGTAATAGGGACTTGAACTCATTCCTTCAGAGAATTTCACTTCTGTATCAGTTATGCAAGCTGTTGGATCAGTGATGACAAACAAATACAGTGAAGGATACCCTGGTGCAAGATACTATGGAGGAAACGAGTAAAGTCTTTTAGTCTTTATGTCATTCTTATGCTTATCATAATTTCTTTGACCTGATGTGTAATCATCTTTGTTTGCATATTCTTATTCTTTTTCCTCGCATCTATCTTTGTTGGATTTCTGGTCAATTGAGGTACTGAACATGGGAACTACAACTTTTCAGGTATATTGACATGGCTGAAACCTTGTGTCAGAAGCGTGCACTAGAAGCATTTCGCTTGGATCCTGAAAAATGGGGAGGTACATATGCATTCATTTTCTAGTATACTGTGATTACTTGATGTTTGTAAGAGTTTCCTGCTATTTAATGAGAATGTGGTTCATAGTTATTTGGCATGCCTTGTTGGTGTTTTCTGATTCTTTTATCCCTTTTATTTGTGCAGTGAATGTGCAGTCTTTATCTGGTTCCCCGGCAAATTTTCAAGTCTACACTGCTTTATTAAAAGCTCATGATAGAATCATGGCACTTGATCTTCCTCATGGAGGGCATCTTTCTCATGGTTATCAGGTTCTTCTGGGGCTATGATTTTTTTTCTTCACTCATTTTACCTAACTTCCTAATACTATTTTAATATGAGATGACTTTGCACCTAAATGTTTCGATATAGTTCCTTAGGAATATGTGCAAAAAGTTTTTTGCACCTGATGAAGCTAGTTGTTTTCTTTTATTTTCTTTCTTTAATGTAGTTCATCATCAATGAATCAATATGCTCCTTTTCTTCTTGGCTGAAGCTTATCTGTTTTAATGTCTACAGCTTAACAATGACCATTTCACTTTCTTTTGATCATCTTAATGTAAATGTTGCCCCACGCTATTATGTTCCTCTCCATGACTCCATTTTTTTTGTGGAATCTTATGTTCCTTTTCTTTTCTTCCACATGATTTTCAAGTATACAAACCAACCTGTTCAAGGTAGAGGTACAAGTGCATTCCTTTGTTCTATTGAAAGTGAACTTTGATTTCAAATTCTATTTTCCACCTTTTATGGTTTGTTTTTAACAATGAAGAAAAGATTAAACAACAAAGGGTAGATGTGGTTAGAATTCTCTCTTCAATTTATCTCATTTTTCATATAATCAAAAGGAAATATTCAGATGCAAAGCTATTGATATTTCAACATTGTTTCTTGAAATTCTGATTTCTATTGAATGTTTCTGTGCTGTTTTCTTGGTTTTTGTTTGAAAATTGAGATTGTGAACCAAAAGGTGTTACTTTAACATGACTGGTAATTGTGGTTCAACCTCTCAGGCATATAACTGTGTTTAGCCTGAATACTAGTTTTATTATAATATACTTTCTGGTCATTCAAGTATAATATAACTGTCTTGCAATTTGTTTTGTGCAGACTGACACCAAAAAAATATCTGCAGTGTCGATATTTTTTGAGACAATGCCATACAGACTGAATGAGAGCACTGGATATATTGACTATGATCAGGTTCCGCTACTTCTTGTAATGGTTTTCTTATTTATTGTAGAAGTACTCTTGGCAGGTCCGTGAAGTTGAGAAGAAAGATCTTTATCTACTAGAATGAATAAATATGATGGGTATGCGTAGGAAAATTCTATTAAATAATAAATAGTCAATTAAAACTCGAATCATATTTGTACTAAAAAATTGATTTAGTTGCATGTTCTAAGGGCCTGTAGTATGTTTACTTAAAATGAATTCTGCAAAATTTTATAGAATTCAACTGAATCCAGACTTTTGTTATTTAGTTGGACAGAAATGCATGATCAACACACTCACATAGCTGTGGAAAATTAATTTAATAATATTTTTCTTCCTACTCCATGGAAGGCCTCTCCATAATTGAATTAAATGGCAGAGATTTGACCTTTTCCCCCTTTACTTATACGCTTTTAACTGATTTTCCATTTCCTTTTATGGCCGCTGTTGACCCAGATTAAATCTTTGAAACAGTGAGAAGCTTTATCTTGCACTCTAGTCATTTGTGTGACACATGAAACCTTGCAATCGGCCAACAATTTTCAAGCTCCAATTCATCTGAATTTCATAATTTTGTACCCTTTTATGCATCCGGATGTAATATTTCTTAATCCACCCAAGTAATTGTGGCGTAGGGTCTTGAAAGCCCGTAGTTGCTCAATTAAAATATTATATGAATATAGTTGGTAGTATCTTAATGCTATACTTGCATCAGAGCATTAACATGCTCATTGTATGCAAACATGCAAAAAAGGATTACTTCATATGTCATGTTCACAACATATATTTTGTCTCTGCCTTTCAATGAATACAAGAAACTGTTTGATGTGAATTGCAGCTGGAGAAAAGTGCCACACTTTTCAGACCAAAGTTGATAGTTGCTGGTGCTAGTGCTTATGCTCGTCTTTATGATTATGCTCGCATTCGCAAGGTAACCTTTTCTGGACTAATTCAGGCATTCAGTTTCCAACTAAGATGGCTATGAGTCAGCACCTGCATTTTTCATTTCATGTTGCGGGATGTGCGATTTAAGTGTATGTCTCATCAGGTTTGCGACAAGCAAAAAGCTATACTGTTGGCTGATATGGCACACATTAGTGGGTTGGTTGCAGCTGGTGTCATCCCGTCACCCTTTGACTATGCAGATGTAGTGACAACCACAACTCACAAATCCCTTCGTGGGCCACGTGGAGCCATGATTTTTTACAGGAAAGGAGTCAAAGAGGTTAACAAACAAGGCCAACAGGTCAGTTGCTGAAGGAAAAAAGCCACTTTTAATATTTTACATGTCCCTTGGCCTTCGTATTATCTTAAACTCTTCTGCTTCTGTATTTGCTGCTTCTGCTTTTTTTATTCTTTCTCCTCCTCCTCCTTACTAGTGGAACTAACATTTGTTTTTTGTGTTCTTGCTGAAGGTGTTGTATGACTTCGAAGACAAAATCAATCAAGCTGTCTTTCCTGGACTTCAAGGGGGGCCCCACAACCACACAATTACTGGTTTAGCTGTTGCATTGAAACAGGTTAGAATGCTTATAAGCTGTTATCTAATGCTTTTATACACCTCCCTAGTAAAACAATAATTTTTTTAAAAAAAATAGTACCACAAGTTGCCTTTGTTTTTTGTTTGTGTACTGGGATGGAGCTCGAATGAACCTGATCTTTGTCCAGTTCAATATGCATTTACTGCTCTAAGACTACAAGTCCCATATTCTGCATCAACTTAAAAGTGAATTATGACCACTCCAAAGTCCTAACTTCAGTGGACATTGTCATGGTTTCAAACAAGCACTTCTAAGTTGCAATGGCCTCCATAATTAACATAAATCTTCATTATCAGATATCAAAGTTTATCATGCATTTTATTTCTTTATCTAACCCGATTAGTACCTTTTATTGCTATTCTTTTTCATATTCTACTACTCTATTATGCAGGCTACAACTCCAGAGTACAGAGCCTATCAGGAACAAGTTCTCAGTAATTGCGCAAAATTTGCAGATGTAATATCAAATTTATAAGATGAAATGATATTTCTGGCTAGAAAAAAGTTTACAAGTTACATGATGATATAAGAATAAAATTTATATCATTCATGAGAATTCTTCCATCAGAATATTGATTAATTGATTTTCCTTCCAGTATCTTGATAACTTGAAAGTTGAAACTTGAATATTTTTTGCAGACATTAACAGCGAAGGGATATGACCTCGTATCTGGTGGAACTGAGAACCATTTAGTTTTGGTGAATTTGAAGAACAAGGTATAGGGGTTTTCTTCTGACAGCAGTACTAATATTCTTTCAATATTGCCTAAATCGATAAAAGTTTTCTTGAAGAACAATTTTAATTGCCTATAGGCTACAGCATCTGTTCATCTCATGGTTATAAAAATATTTATTCTTTGATTTTTTCACTGCCTCTTTTGTTTCTTTCTTTCTGCTTCCTAAAAGTTTCGTGGCATCAGGGTATTGATGGATCAAGAGTTGAAAAGATTCTGGAAGCTGTTCACATTGCTGCAAACAAAAATACTGTTCCTGGAGATGTATCTGCCATGGTTCCTGGTGGTATAAGAATGGGTAAGTGCCTTTCAATAACAAAATATGTTTATAATGTCTTTCCTTGATGATATATCCTGCTGCATTTCAGGAACTCCTGCTCTTACATCTAGGGGATTTATTGAGGAGGATTTTGTTAAAGTAGCAGAATTCTTTGATGCTGCTGTGAATTTGGCATTGAAAATCAAGGCCGGAACCAAAGGTCAGTAAATCCTGGATACCTTAAGTTTTATAGCCGGTCAGTGCTCATTTCTGCTCTTGGCTGTGTAATTTGTGCTCATAACCTGATATTCCAAGTTGTTTCTGGTAATGATCAGTCTGTTAATAATTTTCGTACACCAGGGACAAAGTTGAAGGACTTCGTGGCTGCAATCCCTAACTTCCAATCTGAAATTACAAAATTGCGCCATGATGTTGAAGAGTATGCCAAGCAATTCCCAACTATTGGGTTTGAGAAAGAAACCATGAAGTACAAGAACTGAGAGAGACATCCCTGCTCCTTTCAGGTATATTGTAAATCAGTATCAAGATCAACTACAACTTTTATTTATTTCTGTCTGTCAATGTTCCAACAGAAAAAACCAACAGCCATCATGTGCACTTTCATATTTCTAAAGACATGTTTGCAGATTTATTGCATGTCATTTAGGTCAAAAACAGCAGAATGTTTTATTTATTAATCCTTTTTCTTGGTGAAATTTGCTAATACTTTGTTTATGTGCAGCAGGTGAGCAAATGCTAGAAGTTTTTTCTGCTTAGTGGAGTACATCAAGGTTGTGAAATGAGGGCTTTTTCTCCATAAGAATCTTTCAAACCTTGATATGTATGCACTTTGAATGTATATAACTCACATCTGCTGAATCCCAAATAATGATTATTGAACTTGCTTATTCTATGTGGATTTCACTTTGGGTTTGGTTACTTGGCAAGTTTTAAAAAAAAAAAAAAAAGCTTCCAACCCCAAATTAATCATTGGACTTGACCAATATATGTCCACTAATTTTTGTCTGGGGCGTTATTGGGTTATTAGACAACTACGAAAATCTATTTTCATTCGTCAGAACATTCGCCCACTCCATATTTTTAAATGCAATTGTTTATATGATTATGCAGTAGTAGAATGAAACTGAAGTCCCACAGCTTTGTAATTAGGGATGGTGAAATTTTTATTAATTTTAAAGAGACTGTTAACAAAAATAAATATTTAATTATGAGATATTAACACAAAACACCTTAGTGTTTCCCCTTCTAAATTAAAACATTGAACATACAAATTATCAAGTGAACACAAGCACCCACCCAATAGAATATATTTTTTGATAGCAAAAAACATACATACTCCTAGGCCTGATATAAAATCCAAATTGCAATTCTTTTTTAATTGGGAAATTACTAATTTGTTCATGCTGAGTGAGAACTTTTTCGCACGTAACAGAAGTAATTAGTTGAGTCAAAACTTTCACTTAAAATAAAACACCAAAGGCTGGAGACTTAAAATGCCAAAGCCAAAAGGAAAATGAAACCAAGCAGACCATCTTCACTTCTATCCCTTCTCTTTATGGTCAACTTTCTAATGGCTTCACGCTTCTCTCTCTCCCGCTCAATCCACCCAATACTAAAACGTTCTTCTTTTTCCCATCTTACCCCCAAACAACTCCCTAAATCTCTCCCTTGTCCTCTCTGGTCCTCTTCTTTCTCCTTCTGCCTTCATTCTTTACATAAATCATCCACTCGTCTCTCTGTCTCTTCTTCTCCCTCACTCTCTTGTCACTCTTCCCTTTCTTCACCTCCTTCCATGGCTGCTGCTGTTGATGAACCTCTCGACGCTTCCAGTCCTCTTTTGCAGGATTTCGAATTCCCTCCTTTCGATATTGTCGAGCCTAAACATGTCCGCCCTGGGATTCGTGCTTTGCTGAAGCAACTTGTATGTTTTGATCTTTGTTGTGTTTCTGGTTAATGGGTTGTTTTTTGTTTTTATAAGAAATGCGTCCTTTTATTTTCGATGGGGTTTTTGTGAATGTTTGATTTTTATTTTTTATTTTTGTTTTTTGGTTTCTGCGCTACTTTTCTTTTTGTTACTAGTATGGATCTTCGATTTGATTATGATCATGTTCTTATAGGAGAGTGATTTGGAGGAATTGGAGAGAACATTGGAACCATCATGGCCAAAATTGGTGGAGCCATTGGAAAAGCTTGTAGATAAGTTGACTGTTGTTTGGGGTATGATCAATCATCTTAAGGCAGTTAAGGATACTCCTGAACTACGTGCTGCAATTGAAGAAGTTCAGGTAAATTGTTATAGTGATATTTTTTGCATTTCAACAGTTCATCTCAAATCGCTTGTTAAATTTTATTAAAGCCTTCATCTTTAGTACTTATGGTGTTTAGTTCTTGTCTGCAGCCTGAGAAGGTCAAGTTTCAGCTTAGGTTAGGACAAAGCAAACCAATTTACAATGCATTTAAAGCTATCCAAGAATCGCCTCAATGGCAGTCACTAAGTGAAGCTCAAAAGCGTATAGTGGAATGTAAGTATCCTAAATTCATCATGAAAATACATTTCGCAGGTTAAAATTGATAACAATGATTAAATAATTGTTTGTTTAGTGACACATTGAAAAATCTGTCTTTGATAAGTGCAGAGAATTATGCAATCCTATTATGCATTTTAATTTTTAGTTATTTATTATTAATTTTTTATAATTAAAAATAAATTCTGTAGACCTCACTTACAAAATGCCTTGGTCTGCAATTTTAGACTTGCATGAATTTGATGCCTTTAAGTGCTTAATTGCATGTTGAATGAATTTTTTTTTGGCTTACTCAACCATTTAGTTGTAATGCATCCTCTTGTATTGCATGCAGATAACAACTTAGGACTTACAATGGTTGATGTATGCTCTTTTTTCTTTTACATTTAAATTATAGCTTTTCAATACATGTTTATGTTTATAATTGTGTTGTATCATTGACAATACTGTTGCATGCTATTCATTAACAATGTATTAATTACATTTTGTTGCTTGTGTTTGTTCCTATTCAGCTCAAATAAAGGAGGCTGTGCTTAATGGTGTTGCTCTTGAAGATGATAAAAGAGAGGAGTTCAATAAAATTGAACAGGTTTATTTCTGATATAGATAGGAGTACATGGCTGCATATCATCCTTCATGGGATGATATAGGAATTAGTTTACAGATTTCATTTTGGAAGCATTGAGTTGTCTTTTCTCTTCTTCCTTCTCTTTTGAGCTGGCTTGCTTTCTCGTTCGCTTTTTATTATTAGAAAAAATCATCAATTATGTTATTAAATATTAACATGTATTGTTCAAGTAGTGTATCTTGTTATTTTTTTTATTTTTCCTGTTCTTTGATCATGAGTCAATTTGCAGGAGCTGGAAAAACTATCTCAAAAATTTGGGGAAAATGTTTTAGATGCAACAAAAAAGTTTGAAAAACTCATTACAGAGAAAAAAGAAATTGAAGGGTTGCCAGCAACGTCACTTGCATTGGCTGCACAGGCAGCTGTGTCAAAGGTATTGTGAAAACCTATTATATTTTCTCTCTATTCATTGATAATATATGCTTATAAACTGTTCATCTTATCAGGGGCACACAGATGCAACAGCTGAGAATGGACCTTGGATGCTTACCTTGGACACCCCGTGTTTTATGTCTGTCATGCAACATGCTCAAAACCGTGGTCTACGTGAAGAAGTCTATCGGGCTTACGTAAGTCGTGCTTCAAGTGGTGATCTAGACAACACACCAATTATCGACCAAATATTAAAGCTTAGACTGGAAAAAGCTAAGCTTCTCAATTACAACAATTATGCTGAGGTATGATTTATTGTTATGCACAACAATACCTGGGATATTGTTCAAATCGTATAGGGTCTTCTTGCCTTAGATATTGGAGTTGATTATTGAATCACCAAGCTCTTTCTATTATCAACTGTCCAAACAATTATTATAGATCTATTGTAAACTAACGGAGTGAATTAAACTAACTGCACTTAGACAAATACCAACGATTCACTAATCTCACAAACTTAAATCAATGTGTAAAGCAACTCAATTTGCAATTCAACAATATAATCAAGGCATTGAGTTAAATAGGTTTATTCTAGTTTGGATTATGATTTCTGGATTAATTTAAGAATATAGTTGTCAGTTTTTCAAGCTAACAACTTAGTACATTGAGTTTCAGTAATCAAACTTTTATTCTATTGATTGAGGCTGAGCACAAGTAGTCAAGTAAAGGAAATGGTCAAGTTTAATCATAAGCAATAAGTACAGACGTCATTTCATAATTTTACTTTAAGATTTAACCAAATCTATTTGTTAACCATATCATTAATTATGTTTTCATGCCAATCACTCTTATGATTTAGTTACCCATTATAAAATCATACACAAACTTATAATTAGAGCGTATATGAAGATGAGAGGAGCCAAAAATGAACTCTTTGTTTTTAATGTGCTTCAATCCCTAGTCCATGTTAGAACCTTGCATTCATTTTTACAATGAAAGCAGCTCCTTCTTTTTTGTTTAATTTCCTAGACAAAAGCTTTAAAAACCTAATTTTGGTTTCTTGGGGAACTGAAATATGAGATTTTTAAATCTAGCCCCTTTCAAGAATATGGAGGCTTATATACATAATCCTAGTTATGCAACCCTCATTTATTGCTTATTTTGCATGAGAATTTGACATTATATGCTTGATTAAGCTTGATGCCTTGATCCTGTTTTCACCAATGAATAACCACATGTAATTCACTTGGACCAGCTGATCCTCTTTTACCATCAATCCTGCTGATATTTATTTTCATACAGGTAAGCATGGCAACAAAAATGGCAACTGTTGAGAAGGCAGCAGAGCTCTTAGAAAAGTTGCGCACAGCTTCCTGGGATGCTGCAGTTCAAGGTAAAATGTTATGTATAATTTGTTAATGCTTGCAGAAACACAAAGATTTGCCTCTTTAGGAACCATTTTCTATCTCTGCATGCGCTTACAAATTCACCGACCTTGGAGAAGGCTTTGATATTGTTATATGCATGTGTTAGTTTATGTGCAATACCTTGAAATGAAAATCCTATTGAATTCGGGTAATCAGCCATCAATTATTTTTCCTGATGTAATTGGCTATAAAGTCTGTCTAAATTATAAGGGTTCTTGGATATGCTTTGATTTCTCCAACATCTCAAAAGTTTCCTTTCTTAATCCACCTTTCAGCAAATTACCTAATTGGAACAAGACATCTTTAGCTGCACGTTTCTGTTATCTTTGCAGATATGGAAGACCTTAAAGTTTTCTCCAAAAATCAAGGTGCAGCTGAAGCAAATGACTTGAGCCACTGGGACATCAGCTTTTGGGCAGAGAGGCTTCGAGAGTCGAGATATGATATCAACGAGGTAGGCACATGCTGTCTGGCACATACTACAAATCTGTTATTCCATCTATGATTTGCATGTTGCTAATGATAATTCCTGAACTGACATCAATTGGATTTGATACTTTTGAGTGTTTAGGATCCTTTATTTCATGTATTAATTTCTTAACCTTGGATATGCTTTTTTTTTGTGTGTGTATTGCTGACTCAGTTGAGGATTTTGCTCTATTAAATTAAAGGGGCTCTTAATTTGATTATTTGACACTGATTATAAGTTCAGTGGATGTTTTTATAAAACATTGATTTATAACATAAGGAACTGTGTAGGACTTGAATGCAATTCAGCAATATTTTTTCCCTGAAATAGAAATTTCTCATCCCCAACTGTTTATTTGGTTTCTCCTATTAACTGAGGTTTAAATGTGATACTAGCCTATTAAATGAAGGTTTTCTATGATAGCAATATTCATTGTATTATTTTTCAAATGAATTCTTCTGTCTTTACTTGAGTAGTTGCCTGGCACCAAGAATTGGAAAGATGATGCATGTCTTTAATGTGCATGCATTAGCATTTGCTTTTTCCACATGCACATGTCATGAATATTACATTGGACTATTTCAGTTTGATTCAAACTCTTATCCATATTTCATCCATATTATACTCTCTTTCTGCAGAACTGACGTTTTCAATGAGGAAAAAACTTACTTGTTTCATGTTTTGTCTGCTGTAGGAAGAACTACGGCCATATTTCTCATTGCCAAAGGTTATGGATGGGCTTTTCAACCTGGCAAAGAATCTGTTTGGAATTGATATTGAACCAGCTGATGGTTTAGCACCTGTAATATTTAGCTTTGTTTTTTGTTTTTTTTTTTTTTCTCTGTTTTACACGTGAAAGGTACTGTGTTGCACCCTATTAATGCTCACTTTTTTTTTTAGGTTTGGAATAATGATGTTAGATTCTACTGTGTCAAGGATTCTTCTGGTAATCCGCTTGCATACTTCTATTTTGATCCATATTCTCGCCCATCGGAGAAACGGGGAGGTGCATGGATGGATGAGGTTGTTAGTCGAAGTCGGGTTTTGTCACGCAACGGAACTGCCCCAAGGTTGCCTGTTGCCCATATGGTGTGCAATCAAACGCCACCTGTTGGAGACAAACCAAGCCTTATGACATTTCGAGAGGCAAGTTTACTGAAGTGTTTAATTGAGATGTTTGCTTACTTGTTCAATATGCAAAATGAGCATTAGGTTGACTTCATACTCCTTGATGTTAATTCATTGCATCTTTAACTCAGTTCTCTATTTTAGCAAAGTAAAGGTGAATTCTTCATAAACTATTCTTATAATTATCTAATGGAACAAATATGTTCAACCATCACATCCTAACTTTTTCCAAATTATATATAAATTGCCTGATTGTCTTGGCAATTATATATGTATGTGTGTGTGTTTATATGTGGATTCTGGATGTCTGAAGTGCACCTTGTTTTAATACAATTTATTTCATAGTTCTGAAGATCGATGGAATTTCTGCAGGTCGAGACGGTCTTCCATGAATTCGGACATGCCCTTCAGCATATGCTAACCAAACAGGATGAGGGTCTTGTTGCTGGAATTCGAGGAATAGAGTGGGATGCTGTTGAATTACCCTCACAGTTTATGGAGAACTGGTGTTATCATAGGTATATTTCTTGAACGTTCAGGATTATAGATTAGTTCAAATGACTCTACCTTAAATTTCTTTTAAAGAACTGAGGAAAGTAGAGAAGATACAGACAAGTTAAAAAAGTGCATTGGTCTCCATCAATAAATGAATAGAACAGAGATATTAATGTTCTTAAAAAAGTACCATCAAATGGTTACGGCTGTATAATATTTTCTTGAAATGCATAGAAAGTCCTGGATTTGATTCCCTGTCTTGCTTACGGGCTACATTGTTGTATGACTAGTAACGGTATCCTTTGCTTTCTTATATTGGCTTTGATATTTATCAATTCAATGACGAGTTTTAGTTTAAGATAACATCTGATCTTGCTCTGTTTGAATGTGTGATAATTGTCTCGGAAGTTCTTTTGTTAGATGATGGTATTTTCCAACTGTGTTTTACATGCATTTGCTGGAGGAAACTTTAACATTTTAGCATTCTAAAACTTCTCAAAAAAGAAATTGTTTACACTTTTGTTCTAGTTGCATTTGTGTTCGGGAAACTTAGCATCAACTTTTAATATGCATGTTATACATGACCTGTGGCAGGGAAACTCTGATGGGCATTGCAAAACACTACGAGACTGGGGAGGCTCTTCCAGAAGATGTGTATCAGAAGCTACTTGCAGCGAGGACTTTTCGTGCTGGATCCCTTAGTCTTCGCCAGGTTTGTTGAGCATGATGGTTCTGTTCCTCCTGCATATCATTTATTAGTTTTGTACGTGTGATAACATGATCTGGTCTCAAATCTGATGAAAATGTGCAGCTTTCTTGAAGCCTTGTAGCTATAGTTGTTCTTTATTCTAATTTGAGAAAGGCATTTCTTCCACCATGCATGTAACGTCATATGTTATTGCCAACTACTTGCATTAACAAGTGAAAATGTATTTTGCATGATGAGGTATCAATATTTGAGACTTTGCTTGCTTATCATAACCTTTCAGCTAAGATTTGCAAGTTTAGACTTGGAACTGCACACCTCGTATATACCTGGTGGTTCAGAGTCCGTCTATGATGTTGATCAAAGGGTCTCTAAGAAGACGCAAGTGATTCCTCCTCTCCCTGAAGATAGATTCCTTTGCAGTTTTAGCCATATATTTGCAGGTTCCCTTCCAAATTATAAATTATTTCTCAGATTTACATTTACTTCCTTAATTGCAGCTTTCATTTTACATGTTATTTATATTTACTCTTTTTATGATTCTTAGGTGGATATGCGGCTGGATACTACAGTTATAAGGTAGATATGTTCTTTAGTAAGGAGCACCTGTGATTACTTCCCAGATAAAAGACCCACTATTCTTATAATAATGGTTTGGAAAGTGACGGTGACCAAAATTTTTGAATGTCTCCAAACCTTGTTTTCCCAACATTACTTCCTCTTTCAAGTTCCCTATGCATAATTGAAAATTTTGCTTTATAGAGCTTAACATATCCCAGCCTGAGCTTTGCTTAATGTCCGTCCTCTCTCTCAATTAAAAAGAACAAGAACAACTTTAGGAACCTTCAATGTCTCTCTCTCTCTCTCTCAATTAAAAGGAACAAGAACAACAAACTTTAGGAACCATCGATGTTCTTGGCTTTAAATTTATTTTCCCTTTTTCCCTTTTCATTCTTTTATTTTTTTCCCCTTTGTTGAGATTTGCATCTGAAAGTAAAAAATATACATTGCAGTGGGCGGAGGTGCTATCTGCAGATGCTTTCTCAGCTTTTGAGGATGCTGGATTAGAAGACAGCAAGGTGCGATCGTTGAAAATTCTTTCCAGGACAGACCCTAAAAACTTCATTGTGATCCTGATTTTCAATTGCTTGCCCTATTTTTATTTTATGCACTATTTTGCTAGCTTATCTCTTGAAAGATTTCAGTTGGGAAGTGGTTAATGTGCTAATATTGCCATTGGAAATTGGAATCCTAAATGATAACTTGAGGAGCCAGAGTCTTTTTAAGGAAATGACTAGTGTAGAACTGCAGATAGATGTGGAATCTAAATAAGTTTGGGCAAAGGAATCTTTAGTTCATAGTAACTATTATTAGAATACTGTTGTCAATATGTAACTATACTGCTCATTCTGTTTGTCAAGTCATTGTTTGTGAGGATTGGTACTGAAATGAATGAATTGTCGAGATACAGGCTGTGAAGGAAACAGGACGCAAATTCCGGGAGACCATTCTTGCACTTGGAGGTGGAAAAGCACCACTAGAGGTTAGACTATAGGAGAGAATACGAGCTATATTCTTAATATTGTTGTATTATATTTTGTTAATATAAAGACATCATTGCAAACAGGTATTTGTGCAATTCCGAGGGCGTGAACCTTCACCGGAGGCACTGCTCAGGCATAATGGTTTACTATCAGTTGCAGCCTCAGCGTAGTTATCCTCTGCTCAGGCATAATGGTTTATTATCAGTTGCAGCCTCAGCATAGTTAAGTCATCCTCTTCCTATAAGAGTTACAATAGAAACAAAAGTTCCATTATGTACAAGACCTTTACAATTCTTTATTATCTGCTTCTCATGTGGGTTGTACCTTTTATTTTTCTTTCCCCGTTTAGTTTGGCCATTTTGTCTTAACAACCAAGCACAAAATGAAAATACCCTCAAAACATTAACCCCACTTTAGAATGAACAAACTAATGGTTTAGAAATGAAATTCATTTGCAAATAAATCTTTTATTTGTCTTCCAAACATCAAAAAGTGTATTTACAAATTATTTTGCAAAATTGTGGAATTCGTCTCTTCTAAAATGGTCCTAAGTAACAATAATATTTTTAATTATTTTGAGAGCACTACCTTATTGTAATAACTTGGCGGAACTTCGCCTACAATCAGGGACGTAGACACGGTATAAATTAAGGGGACTTGGTGACGGCGAGGTCAGACAGAACGTCGACAGCAAAGCCTTATATATTGAAATTACCCTTTCTGTTGTGATTTCATTCAATTTTTTTTACCAATATTAATTATATTGTGCATTTTGGTCTTGGAAATGTATTTAAGTCGGTGAAATGAGATTTAAGTAAACTAAATCAATGAATTATATTCGTAAATTTTGAAACGAAATTTTTTATATTCTGAAATCATAGAATAACATAATATTAATAACACTTTTAAATAATTCTTTTTCAACATAAAAATAGAATAATGTTAAACCATTAATCTTCTTCTATTATATAATTACTTTTTATAATATGTATAATTTAATTTGGTTTAATTTTATTTCAAGCCTCTAACTATCATATTTATAATAAATTTTTTTACCGAATATTTATAATTAAATTGGAATATAATAATAAAAAAGTTCAAATTGATTAAAATTTTGAGTAAATATATTGTACATTTATTGTATGCAATGTACTTATATATGGACCAAGAATAATGACTAAATATATTAGAAAATATTAAAATGATAATTTATAATCAAAATATATATATATACATACATAGAAAAACACCCATCTTCTTTATAAGCTATTTATAAACTTTTCAAAAATTGTTCGTAAACTGTTCATAAAATGTTAACATAATACACACAAATGTTAATGATTTGTTTAGAAACTGTTCTATAAAATATTAACATAATACACATAAAAAACTATAAACTGTTATATTCCTTTTATAAACTATTCATAAATTTTTCGGAATTGTTTATAATCTGTTTATAAAATGCTAATACAATATATTCAAAATATTCATAAACTTTTTAGAAAATTTTCATAATTTTTTCAGAAATTGCTGAGTACAACACGTCTAAGGAAGGCAAAGGACGACAAGTCGGTGATTCGATGTCTACTGCAAAGCTTCCAAGCATAAATCTACCAACCAATATACTAATCCTGAAGAAATTTTTTAAGCAATGAACAAAAAAAATAAGTGAAGGGGCTTGAAGACCAGAGTAAAATAAATTGTAAATCGTAATCAAAGTAATGTTATGCGAGCACAAAAATGAAAGTGGTGGCGAAATAAAAAATCAAAGCTTGTTAATCACTGATAAACAGAAGCAGATCGTGAGAAACAAAAACGCATAAATCATAATCTACAACTTCATTACAACCACTGGTAAATCATATAATAATTTACAAGGATCAAAGGAATATCGAATGATTTCTTCTTTATTAATTAAATGTAGATAGATGGGTGGTTTACAAATGGGGTGTTAAAACATGTAAGGTGGACATTAAATTGGAGAAAATAAGAAAGGTGGACAAAAATACGGTTTTTGCTAAAGAGATATGCGAACTTCTAATGATCAATTAGAAGTTCGCATATCTCTTAT
>CANUEY010024756.1:0-10994 GCA_948099555.1 Croton setiger | reverse complement strand
TAATTTTTAAAAAAAAAATATAAAAAAATATATATTTTTATATATATATATATATATATATATATATATATATATATATATATATATATATATATATATATATAGTTGAAAGTTGACCTTTGAAAATGTCAATCAATTGAAATTAATAGATAAGCGTTTGAGTCACGAAAATGTTAACCTTGGTTTCAGATAAAAGCTAATTCGAATTAAAACATTAGTAAATATATATAAGGGCAAACTTCGTAAATAGTAAAAAAAAAATAGTTTGTATTTTACAAATAGCACGAAATAAGAATCGTCCAAAAAATAGCACAATATTTTCTCATAAAAAAAAAAAAACACTCCAACGCGCTTTTCACGATTTTGCAAAATCGTTCCCTAGTTGCAAAAAATATGACGCTTCTCCTCCTCCGTCGTGAACTTCCGTCGCCATCGGAACATGAGTGCACCGCCGTCCAACTGCCTTTTTATGATTTTAAATTAGTCAGTCCTTGCCTTCTCTTTCTCTTGTCAAAATATCGGCGACGGGAACGGGAAACGACCGGCAATATTAGCCTAGCAATTTAATTTTTGATCTGTTTCATATAACTTTTCGATCTATCTGCCTTTTAGTTTTTGATGCAGAAGTGAGTTTGTGTTTGCTTGTATTTCTGTTTGGAGTGAGTTTCGTTTTTGATACAGAGACACCGCCGAAGAATTGAAAAGGTGAATCAGGGATTGAATGAAGACGGCAAGAGATTTGTCTGGAGGGAGAGCGAAGTTATTTAGGAGGAAGATTCACGAATTTAATCGTAAGCTTCACCTGCGCATGATAGAATCAAATCAGCAGCAAGTAATGAGACAAAGCTGTGAATAAAAAAATGAAGGGAATAAAATAAAGGAAGTTTTACCTACAAAAGTGTTCAAGAATCATGTCAAGGAGCTAGTGAAAGGTCTCGATTTGAGAGAAAGCAGAGATTTCCATGGGACCATAAATGTCAAAAAGTTCAATTCAGACCTGCGTTTTTTAAAATTTTGCAAATCCACGCTGAATACTTAAGTAAATAAAAAAAATTTAAATATAAATTTATTTTCCGGTAATTGATGGTTAAGAGTTAAAAAAATAAACTTTTTTTTTTTACATTAGAAATAAAAGGAAATATAAAGAAATAAATTTATTTTATGAAAATAAACGGATCTCTAACAACCTAACCCATCATATCACTTTGAACTTTGCAACAACTTTATATCAGACTCACCCTTAACTAATTGAAAATTAACCAATTGCACCCCCAATTTAAATTTTCGTCAAAAATTGGAGCAAATGTTATATTTTCTGCTAAGTCAGCAGATTATTGGGCATCCACAACATATGGCTTGGGATTTGGCGCTGAGGTGGATTTTCATCAAATAGAAAATTAAAAAAACACCTAAATTCATCTGTTCTTATCTTATTCGTTCAAATAAGCTCCACCGAACTCCACCACCAAGACCTCCATTAATAGAGCTCTCTCTTTTTGAGTAAACAAACAGACACCCCTCTCCTCATTTTTTTATTATTTGAGCAATGAAACTTGAGTCAAGTCCAGAAGAAACACATAGAAATGCCTAATCAATTTGATCAAACAGGTGGTCTGCATACCAGAACCTCAACATCAGTTGTCGGTCCTCGAACTTCCAGAAACTTTGATTCTCGTTGCGATATACAAACCCAGGATTTGAAGTCCAAGTTTATATATTTTTCAATCCAAAAACACAAATATTAGAGTTGTAAATGTATGAAATCAAAGGTTGAAAAAGAGTAGAAATGAACAGAGCAATAAAAAAAATTAGTAAAGTCTAGACTGGAAATGTAATTAGCAATAGAGCATCATTCTTTATTCAACTTAAAAAGTTGAATGAAATCATTACTTAGTATGATGCTTAACCCAATATTAATTATTTGACATATCTCATGATTTGATGAAATTCTATGGATTATGCATAAATTTACCCCAAACACTTTCATGACTATAATTGTAGCTAAACATTTATCTCACACCTAATTATTTGTCATGAAAAGGAAAACATTAAACAACAGTAACTTTCGACTCAACTAGCAACTTTTAGTTTGCAACATAAGAAATTTATTACTCTTTTCCATATTAGTGGAATAAGAAGTAAATGCAGTAATAATATCCTTCTTCGATTTGAACTCATCAATCCACCATTGGGGTTGTAAGAATGGAGACAATTTTTCGGCAATGCTTTTAAAATTGAAATTCACAAGAAAAGTTAAAATAATCTTGCGACCAACACTTGTACGCCTCCGGCAATGAAGAAGAAGAAGAAAGAGGGAAGAGAATTGCTAGAAGAGGAAAAAGTAAAATATGATGGAAGATAAAAGAGAATAGGAGGAAGGAAGATGAGAGAGAAGAAGTGTGATTGGAGTTGGCTTGATCAGAGTTGGCTTCGTCTGCTGGTGTAGCGGTTGGGTAGGAGCGGCGACAAGAAGAAGAGGAAGAGATGAATTGGTCTAGGTTTTTGTCCGAGAAACGAGGAAGAGGTTTCTTCTAATTATCTATTTAATGCCAAGTCACAAGCCATATGTGTGGATGCCCAATAATGGGATGACTTAGCAGAAAATATCGCATTTGGTTCTTTATTCATTCAACTCTTTCAATTTCTGAATGAAAATTAAATTGGAGGTGCAATTAGTTAATTCCTAGTTAATTAATGGTGAGTCTAGCATAAAGTTAGATCCGGAGTGAAATTGACTCCCGCTCCTGAGTATTTCTCTAAAATCTTCTCAATTACTAAAATGATACCCTAATGACTTAATCAAAGATAATATAAGTATCATGATCGCCAATAACATTCAATTTCAGATACTTTAGGAACCATTTTCAAACTGTGGATTGTCTCTGCATCTACGACCTCAAATACTACTGGCAAAATATTATTGTTTGAGGTCTTCGCCACTACGGTTATCAGTTTAGCTTTGAACGACTTGCGAAAGTGAGTTGTATCAATGCACAGCACCGGCCGAGACGCTTGGAATATTTGGACGGATGGCCTGAACTTCCAAAACACATATCTCAAGACACGTCTCTGACTATTTTCCATGCCTCTTCAAAACTTATACTACACTACTGTTTCTGGGTTCGCCGTTTGCACCACAACCAAATATCTGGGCAATTCTCTGAAATTGGTTTCCCAAGCTCCAAATATTGTCTCAATCGATTTTCTCCTACCGTGCCAGACTTTCTTATAATTGACCCTTACCCACAACAGGTTATTCCAAACCCAAATAAATAATAGATACATTAAATAAATATAAAAAATAGATAAATTAATTACTATGTAAATTAAATAAATATAATAAATAAACATTAATTTACCTGAAACCGGTTGTGGAAATCCGTTTGAATGTGTTTCACTTTGAACCTCGTTTCCTTCATAATATGGGGCATTTTAAGAGCAATAATATTTTTAGAGGTCACATTGTTGTCCTCTCGCCTAATGTTCGCGTTGGAACAGGTGTGCTCCTTTACCCATTTAACCATCCTCCATACCCCTAAATCTCGCTGCTCAAACGCTTTTATAGTCCACAAGTAAAATATCCCATGCATTTGTTCCCTGAGATACTTAGGCCCGCGAGTTACACATTACACTGCTCATATTTTCTTTCTGCTCTCGATTGTACGGTACGTCATACCTCTTTTCAAGGACTACATAACCATGACATCTTACACAGCCTTTTTGCTCTTGAAATAAATACCGGTGTCAATGCTCTCCGTATTCCCATCCTACATTTGGAGCCCCTCTATAGTCTTCTCTTCTCGGTCTTCCTCGCCTATATCACGGTAAACAAAATGGCCCGACGTTGAAGGTAGATCGGGCTCACTCTCGCTACTGTTGTCCGATTGCACGTACTCTTCGTCACTACTAGAACCATTCCACGCAGACATCTCCTCCTCTTCGGCCAGATCTTCAATCTCCTCGTTTTCCCGTTCAAGCGAAATGGAAATCGATAATTCAACATCCTTGTTTGCCTATTCCATATATTCCCGGTCCATACTCTCATGTGCAGCGACATACAATTCCGGCCAGTTGAATGCGTACATATATAAAATAAAATAAAAATAGAATTCTGCAGTAACATACAATTCCAACCAGTTGAATGCGTACATGTATAAAAACAGAATAGTCTACTCACTCTCTAAAATTATATACCGCCTGAAGCGGTTGTATTCTGTCCACACCAGACTAAATTCCAGTTGCTCCACGGCTCTATCTAGCCAACATGCTCTGCATACCCGATCGTAAAGTTGATCAAAAGAAAATTGAGCATCAATGCATATTGTTGCATCAGCGCGAATATAATTCAGATTGAATATGTCGTCCACCAGTGGAAATGCACCGTTCTAGTATATATTTAACGGAAATTAGCAAATATGTCATTTTCAACAATTACTACTAAAACAATACAGACTGTTTTATATATCTGAAAATTTCTGTACTCCCAATTTTATTTTGGCTGTTATGGATTCGTTGGCTGTATTTATTGAGAAAAAAGTTCGCATACTAGGTATGAGAACTAGTTTTTTACACATTTTTCTGCGTTTCTACATTGCTGACACGTGTCCTCTTTTTCAAAATTCTGCCGTATTTTTTAGAGAGTTCGCATAATAGATATGCAAATTATGAATTACCAATTAATAGTTCCCATAAAAGCTGTGCGAACTCCCTTCAAATGTCCACAATTTAAATTTAGGCCAATTTTCTGTCTGCTTTTAAAATTTTAAATTTATGTTTAGAAAGCACCCTACTTTGAAAGCTTCACAATCTTATTTAGAAGTGCTTTCGTTTTGGGGATTAGAGGGTAGCGGTCATGAAAGAAGCTAAAAGGGAAGAATGAGCAGCTGGTTTAGGTTTTTATTTTTTATTTTATGGGGTAAATTGTTTATAGGTCCTTGAGGTTTTGCATAATATACTCTAGGGTCTCTCTATTTTGGAAATTGTATCATCGAGTCCCTCAGGTTTAAAAAATTATACTATCAGGTTCTTCCGTCCAGAAAAGGAGTTAGTCAACTGAAAAAGTCAACGATTTTGATTAAAACTTTTCAAAATGACAAAACTACCCTTTGGTTTATTTGAATCAAACCATACTAATTAAACCAAATCTTTAAATCAAACCTTATATCAACTCTTCATCTTCTCCAACTCTTCATCTTTATAATAATTACCTATTAAATCTCCTTTTTCTTCTTCTCTCTCTCACCTCATCTCTTCATTTCCTCCTCTCTCTCACCTCATCTCTTCATTTTCATAATAATTATCCCTGAAATTAAACCCATCCAACACCATCCCCAATTTGCAAATTGCATCTCTCCTCACTGCATTTTCATCAACTTCACAAAATTGAAGCACGACCTTCAGAAAATTCCATCCTCAATTTTCTTCATTTTCA
This sequence comes from Croton setiger, assembly GCA_948099555.1. Classification (NCBI taxonomy): domain Eukaryota; kingdom Viridiplantae; phylum Streptophyta; class Magnoliopsida; order Malpighiales; family Euphorbiaceae; genus Croton; species Croton setiger. Next base: position 5,563 of record CANUEY010024756.1, on the reverse strand, counting down.
TCATCCTCACTGCAATTATCCAACGACCACCGAACCACTTCATTTCAATCTTTCGATCCAGCAACCAAAGTCTAATGGTGGCAGAAGAAAAGACTGTTGGATTGAGGGAGCAACGACGGTGCTAATTGACGCTTGGGGAGAGAGGTAGTTGGAGTTAAGCAGAGGAAATCTGAAGCAGAAATAGCATTCTTCTCCTCTTTGGGTTTTATCTGACCCTGATGATGATAAATTAGCTGCTTCTTTTTCCGCCGCTAATATCCCTCCTCTTCCTACCATTGCCGCCGCTAGCCTTCGTATCTCTGATTACCCAATTTTTGTTACATGTTAGTTATTATTCTTCCATTATTGTACAGAATCTATATACCTCTTCCTGTTATTGCTTTGTTGTTTCAGTAGAAATTTTTATTTTTAGAGCTGATTTTGTTTTTGACCTTTTCCTTTTTTAGCTACTGAAAGTGTAATTTTTTTTTTTCATTTCTTGGTTCTTTATTGCTGTAAAGATTTCATCTTTCTTAATTTCTGAAATTGAGTATTATTTAGCTAAACTTAGCTCGTTTCCATTCTGGCTTATTACACTCGTCCTCCTCCTCCGCTATCTTCTTCTTCTTCCACTCTGTCTTCTGTTCTTTTTTAGATGTTCTTTCTTTTCTTCAGTTTCATGTCTTTTGTCATCGATGGTTTGCTTCTGTTTTCTTTCTTTCTTCTATTTTTTTTTGTTTTCATTAAACTCAAAACGACGCCGTTTAATAGTGAAACTGTGCGTTTTGAGCTACAATTTTAAAGATTGAGTTTAATTAGTATGGTTCGATTCAAATAAACTAAAGGGTAGTTTTGTTATTTTGAAAAGTTTTAATCAAAATCGTTGACTTTTTCAATTGACTAACGCTGTGTCTGGACGGAAGGACCTGATAGTATAATTTTTTAAACCTGAGGGACCCGATGATACAATTTCCAAAATAGAGGGACCCCAGAGTATATTATGCAAAACCTCAGGGACCTATAAATAATTTACCCTATTTTATTTTATTTTTTTTTGTATTTTCTGACTTATAAAATCCACATTAGTAAATGGACCTAGCTATTCATCTAGCGTGGTAGAAATTATCGCTTTTGGTCTGTCAATTGATCTACCTCTTTCAATTTCTAATAAAAAATTAAATTGAGAGTGCAATTAGTTAATCCCCAATTATTTCAAGGTGATTCAACAAGAAAGTTCATTCTAAGGTGAAATTGGAAACAGGCACAAAGTTTAGGGTGACGAGATAGATTATGCTACAAATTAAAGTTTAAGGGTATTTTAGTTAACCACCAAAGTTCATGGACTATACATAAAATTTATCATAAAACTTTAGGTGGTAAACTAAAAAAAAAAAAATTACTTTTAAATCCCTAAAATTTTTAATAATTGCATCTTTTCATTTTGAAAAACTAATTAATAGGTTCTTCACTTTTTAAGTCATTATGCTATTGAGTCCTTCCGTATCGCCAGATTTATCGTTAGTCAACTAAAAAAGTCAATTTTTTTTGTTTGTAACCTTAAAATATAACAAAATTACCCCTCTTATAAATAATAATAATAATAATAATAATAATAATAATAATAATAATAATAATAATAATAATAATAATAATAATAATAATAATAACAAAAACAAATAAAATTGTTCCAAAAACAACTCCTCTTTTGATTTTCATTAGCAAAAGTTCTTGAACCGAAACTAATTTAAGAAAGAAAATCTGAAAATCTATTTTCACAATAAAAACCCATTGTTAATTATCCAAAATCTTTTCAAACGTTGAAAACCCGGATTATTTACCCAGAAATTGTTGGAATTCAAAGTGCGGACAACACCTACTACTAACGCAAGTTAATCTTGCAAAAGAAGAACATTCGCATGATCGTAATGCGTAACCGGATCACATTCGCAAGGTAAACGTGCGAAAATGAGTTAATGAAGTTGGTTAATTAAAGATTAAGAGAGTATTTAAGAAACAAAGGAATCAGAGGAGGGCACGTGTGATATTAGTCCTTCTGCACGTTTATAACGCGAAAGAAGGAGTTAGAAAGTGACACTTGGCGGGAAAAGAGGAGAAAGTGCTGCCACCTGGTTCCACAACACCATCTTGCGGAAGTAATGGTTCCGCAACATAGACTTGCGAATGTGGCGGCAAGGAATGAAGGGATGACATGTGGACAGAGGAGCCAAACGTGACTCAGTGATTGGGCCAACCTCACTTTCGCAACATCATCATGCGAAAGTGAGGCTTCGTAATTGAAGGCAAAATGTGGTCCCTCATTTCATTTTCACAAAAAAAAATCCAAAGAGTTTGTCCCTTATTTTCATTTTCATTTTCACGGAGGGAGGAATTTATACACGTTTTTAATTTGTAATAACAAAAAATTAAATTTATTACTAATTAATTAATTATGAAATGATAAAAAAAATTATAATAAGAAAATAATTTAATTTAATTTAATTCATTAATAATAAATTATCTTATTAATAGTACAAGTAATTAAATTTATTAATAACAAATTATTATGAATGTAATTAGTAATAATTAATTATTTTATTAAATTATTTAATAAATTTAATAATTTGAATTAGTTTTAAATTAATTATTTGAATTAGTAATAAGTATCAATGTAATTAAATAATTTATTAATAGGTTCATAATTAATGAAAAAAAAAATAAAGAAAATTAGTTAATCAATAAATATATTATTTTTATTATTAGTAATATTTAGGGCTTAATTTAAATTTTAATTAATTAGTAACATTTAGGGCTTAATTTAAATTTTAGTTAATATATTTAGTTAATAATTTGATGTAATTTAAATTTGAATTTAAATAAATTATTTTAAAATTTCATAAAATATTATTAATACATTAATTTAATTAATATATTTAAAAATTAATAACTTAATAAATAAATTATTATTTTTATAAATGCATAATAAATTTCATACAATATTAGTAATAAATTATTTAATTTCATAAAATATAATTAATTAATAAATTTAAATTGGAGCTCTATCAGACGGAGGATGAGAAATTGGACGCGACAGTACGTTATGTCCTGGATTCCTATATCTGCTGCAAATGAACCCTCGATGCGTTTGCCTTCTGGTATAATCCATCGCCCCTTTCATTCAATAAACCCGTCTTCGACCTGGTCCATCATGATGAATCATTCTACAATTATCCGGACGTAGAATCCAATCCAGTTGAGGTCATGTTTCTGTACTAAGCACAGGGAAAAAATTTCCAGAAAATTGCGTAACTCACCCTTCTAATGTATAGAACTTATCAACAAGTCGTTAGAGATCCTCGCCCCTAAACGAAGCTACGGCAACTGCATGTGAACGTGGAATTCTAAACGTCTGCCATTTTCCGCAACTGCAATTTTGAATTCCGTATTGCACAATCTATATGTTGTCACTTCCGGTAACCACTTTGTATATCCCTATATTTTGATTCCAGCAGATGACAGTATGCGCTCTAGAACGATGTCTGTATCTGATAAATTGTTGCATCAGGACCGGAGGAAGGACAGTTTGACATCTTTCTATCTTCGCTAAGTCTCGTTGGAAAATTACAACCGTCTTCTCCAAAGATGATTCAACCAAAGCTCTGATCAGGAAGTAACGGACCCCTTTCAGGACGTTGTTGAAACTTTCAGAGGTGTTCGTTGTTGACAAACCCCATCTGTGACATCCGTCAGCGAAAAGCGTCCATTTCTCTAGATCGATGTTCTGCAAATACTGGTACGCTTCAGGGGATCTCTCTTGCAACTTCGTCCATGCAGCCTAATACTTCTTCTCTTGTAACTCTGTTCCAACATGTTGACAAATCTACTTCAGACCCTTCCTTCCATATTCCTTGGACATGTTTGCCTTAATGTGCTCAAGGCAAAATCGGTGAACTCCCATCCCCGGATATTTCTCCAACATCGTCTCCATTGCAGACAGGATACCGAAACAAAAAAGGAATGCAGGTGGACCGATTGCCTAAAATGTACAATTTCAGACATATTAGAAACCATTTCCAGCTATACGCTGTCTCATCGTCGATGATTGCAAATGCAATTGGCAGAATGTTGTTGTTGGAAGTTTTCACCACTGCAACAATTAATTTGCCCTTGTACGACCCCCGCAAGTGAGTTGCATCGACGCTTACCATCGGATGACAAGACTGGTAAGCTTGAACAGATGGTCCAAACGCCTAGAACACATATCTAAAAATTCTTTTTGTACTGTTTTCCGTCCCCTATTTGAACTTGAAAATGAATATGGTACCCGGGTTGGCCGCCTGCACTGCAGACAAATATCTCGGCAGTTCTCTAAAATTATTTTTCCATGCCTCGTATATTGTCTCAATTGCCTTCCTCCGTCCGTGCCACGCTTTCTTGTATCCCACGTAAACCCAGAATCGTTAATGCACGTCAGTCTGAATTTGTTTCACCTTATATCCCGGGTCATTCTTGATATTCGGGATAATCAGTCTCACAATATCATTCAACGTGACATTTTTATCCTCATTCCCGATCTGAGCGCCTGGAAAGTTGTGCTCCTTAACCCATTTTACCATTTTTCACTTTCCCGACCATGACTGTTTCGATGCACGAATACTCCATTTGCATCGTGGGCCGTGCAATAGTTCTTCTAGATATGTAGAGGCACGGGTAGCACATTCTACAGCCCACGTCTTGTTCGTACTCGAAACCGTGCGGAACGTCACAACTCTTTTCGCGGACCAATCAACCACGAAAGACATTACAGATTTCTTACCCTTAAAATGAATCCTGATATCAATACTTTCCGTATTGCTGTCTCACATTGACTTCGCAGAAGCCTCTTCCTCCAGTCCTTCCTCTCCTATGTCACCGTAAACAAAATGTTTAGATTGTGTAGTTACATCGGTCTCACTGTCGTCGGTGTCATCGTCCCAAGCCACATAATCCTTGTCGCTACTGGAACCACTATCTGCTGAGGTCTCCTATTCATTCCCCGCATTTTCATCTGAATGAACTGAATCATGAACTGGCTCGTTTATAAATTCCTTATTTTCTCCATCAGCATATCGAGCACTCATATTCTCATCTACAGCGCGAATATTCTCATTCGCAGCAACGCTACTTTCTCCTATGGCATACGGTGCATATGTTGTTATATTGCCGATCTGTTCAACTGAAATGTATAATTATGGATGTGACACCCCAAACCAAACCCTACGTCAAACCGACGTCATTTCATGCATTTTATGCTTTTTCATCAAGATGCACCATGATATAATGTGATTAATAAGTTAATTATGGATTATATAAATTACATTTGATGATAAATGATTTGAATAAGAGAAAAAAGTTGAGTTTTAGGCTCGTTTTCCGTCGAAAGACACAAATGGAGCTAATTAGGGTTTTCGGACCTACGCGATCGGAAAACGCCGAAATCGCGTCAAATATGAATCAAATGACTTTGATATTTTGAGATATGATTATTAACATGTTTTAAAGTGTTTTGGAACCAAAATTATACGACGACGTCGTACGGTTTTAGTTT
>CANUEY010024743.1:0-15230 GCA_948099555.1 Croton setiger | reverse complement strand
TATATATATATATATATATATATATATAATTAATAATTCACTTTTATAAAATAACATCTTAAATTTTAAAATTATTTCAATTAAGTCTTTAATTACTTAGTTTAAAATTATAACCCTTATAAATTACAATATTATCATTATTATGTTTAAAAGTTATTCTATAATCAATATTACTTGATTTAACTTTTCATTTTATTTTCTCATGTTATTTTTTTTACCTATTAGGTTCTAAATATACTTGCAACAAATATAATTTGACTAAATAATTAATTTGAAGATTAAGAATATTGTTTAGTATATAATTTGACTAAATAATTAATTTGAAGATCAAGAATATTGTTTAGTAACATATCAAGACTATCCAAATATTTGGAATGTCAATGTGATTTCATTTAATCTTTAAATGCATAATTTCTAATTGTAATTAATATTTTTTCATCACTAATATTCCAACTTAACAATTAAAGATGGAGCGTGTCTATTTTGTTAAATCATATAAGTTCTCTCATAATAACGATTGATAGTTTGAATGAAAATTCCAAATCCAATTTACTAATTTTATTTCACCTTGCACAAAGACCTCATAACCAATACTAAAAGAGAACAAGCAAAACATTTTCTTTAATTTACCTAGGATGATGAATACCATCTCAATCACATAAACATCTTTATATAGTTTCTATTATATTTGATTTATCTCCATTTATTACTCATGAATTGAGTAATATGAAGATGAATCAAAGCATAGAAATCTCCATATGAAATGACTTATTGATTTTAAATTAGAGAATCATTTACACAACCATCAATAGAGTATTCAATAGAAAAATGTAACTCTCCATATGAAATTCTCAAGGGTCAGCTCATTGTACTTATTTATTAATAAGTACTTACATATTAGTTGTAGATATCTCATATAACTCAACTTATAAGAATAATAAATTCTTATGAAAAAAAAAAAACATAATATGTATTAGCGTTAATAGCTCTAATCATTACACAATAATGATAAAAACATCGAGTAGGAATGTTTAGAGACATTATTTAATTGTAATAAGAATTTTATAATTATAATTAGGGCTGTGCATGGTACTCATGAACTCGACTCCGAAACCAAAAACCGTTACTAAACGAGAACCGAAAAAAAAAACACAAATATTTGGATTCGTCCCGGAACCAGAAATAATAATTTTCGGTACTAGTTCCTTTACTGGAACCGAACCGTAATCAATCTAGAACCAGGAAAAAGAACCAAAACCGAAATAAATACATTAAACCTATATCTAAAATAACATAGTTTTTAACTAAACCTAAAGGTCATTAGTTTAATGAATTTCTTACCAGAAAATCTAATTATTGTTGTTTTTTACTATGACTATTAAAAAAAAATTGAACATTTTCCATTTCACTTACAATTTTTTTAGTTGCTATTTTCATTTATTAAAGTACCATAACATGTAAAATGCAAAATAAATTCATATTTCACATTATTACTAAAATAAAATCCCAAAGGGTAAAAGTAAAAAAGATACCTCCACTAACAAATGATATTTACTTTTCTTTTTTTGATAAATTTAGTTGGATACCAACAACTACAACAACAAATAAATTGAACAAAAAACATTATTTCATTTAACAATAAAATAGCGAAGACCACTGCTGGTTCAAGAAAGTAGCGTACAAAAATCTTAATAAATCAACTACTTTAGAGAAATCTACTTAACAAATTATCAGCTCTGTCAGGAGCAATTATCATTAAAAAATCAAACTGAAAAAAATAATGATATTGTATAAATTATAAATTTTAATTTTTTTTCGGAACTGGTGCTAGTACCATCCCGTTTTTAAGTTCAAACAATTCCAAAATTTTGAGGTCCTGAAATTTCAATTCCGCTTTCTTTGAGAAACCGGTACCAGAACCGGTCCCAGTCTCAGTCCCAAACACTCCTAATTATAATTAATGTTATTATTTCTTTTGAATACTGATATGCATGTTTTATTGTTGATTCGATTAAATGAATATTAAAAATAAATAAATATCTTTTATTAATGTTCAAAAAATATTTAAATATATAGTGAAAAATTGACTAGAAGACGTACTACTAAAAGTGTAGCATGTAACGTTTTTCTGAAATCTAGTACATTAGCGTACTTTTTATGTCCATGTCATCACTTTTACATTCAGCACACCTTGGAATTTCTTTTAAAAAATACGGATGTCCAATACATGGAAGTAGTTATTAATTAATTGAATCGACATATTCTATTGTCCATTAAAAAAAAATTGTATTTTCCTATAGAAGAGAAAAATCCTACAATATTTATGAAAAAAACGCAAGTTCTAATTTTTACTCTATGCTGAATTCATACTCTATTTTACAAAATATGTCACATTATGACACTTAAGTTTAATTAAATTTTAATTAAGAAGTGAATTGGATATAAATTCACTCTTTTATTTTCATGATAACGATATATTTACAAATGAAAATAAGTTATTTTATATTTTAAAATTTTAATATTTAATAAAATATGAAAAATAAAAAATAAAAATAAAAGTAAATTAATAAAAAATTTGACACTTATTTTAAAACAAAATAAATGTCACGTAATTATATTTTTTTATCATGTTTTTTTTAAAGGATACAATTTTTATTTTTCAAGTTCTGAAAATAATAAATAAGTATTCAAAATTTGCAATGTTTAATGCTTTATTCTTTTTTGTCAAAATAAAATGACTAAATCATTCATTTTTGTGAAGATATAGGCAATAGATCATATATTTTTGTCAAAATATAGTTAGTAGACCATTTATTTTTTGTCCAAATAAAGGAATTAAAATATTAAATTTTGAAAGGGATGAATCATATATTTGGTTCTAAAATATGAATTTGAGGAGTCGTTCGGTTCAAAGTTAACAAGAGATTCAAAATTACAAGAATAATACCTGGCATGGTGTACCTTTTAATCTACAAGTTTTTTATCTTTTCTGAGATTTTTAAAACATTAACATAGTCTTCTTTGATAAAGTAGAGATTAAAAAATATACTATTTTATTTTTTCTTCGTTTTATATTTCTTAAAATGTTTAATCACTATATCAATAAACTTATGTTACTAAATTAATTGTTACCACTCTTAATTTTATAAAAGTAATACCAACATTTTCATCTATTAGCTTGTACCAAATATCTCTCTAACTTAAAAAATATCAATTTAAGTATGGATAGAAGTCTTTTTAATTCCATTTGGGGTTGTGTTTGCAATAGATTTTGGAATAGTTAGTAGTATTTTTTACCAATTAAGACGTTAAATTTGTTTTATATAATTTTTGGTGAAATAATTTTTAAAATAGTTTTTAGCTGTTTAAGTATTATTTTATTGAATTCTAATTCATATATTGTCTATTTTTTACGATTGTAAGTGATCGAATAGGTGCGGAATAGAGTTTTGAACAACTACATTTTTATTTTTATGAAATTTTGTTGGATTATGTTTTTATTTTTTAAAGCAATCTATTATATGCAAAAATAAACTTTAATATGTTAAATAACCATAATTTGTTTTTTATTTTATTTTATTTTGCTGCAATATGCAAAACAAATACCTTTCTCATTTTAAAAAAAAAAAAAAACCTCATTCTAGAAAAGTGTAGGAGATAAATTCATTTAAGATATTAGTAGGCTTAAGGGAAGAGACTTCGTCAATGCCAATTTACACGTGGGCCATATACTTATAATTCAGCACGTGTTTCACATTCGACTTTACTGTTTCAAAAATCGGCTATATTGCGTTGCATGCGCGTGTTGTATTTTTCCTTCAAGACACTATAAAACAAGCTGCCTGCTGATTCATCATCTGCACTATTTTCACGAATGAACGATATAACATCACCGTCTTCTTCCTCTTCTCCTTCATCAACATCCCATCACATTACCACAAAAAAGCGAAAAGCCGGACGCAAAAAGTTCAAGGAGACGCGCCACCCTGTATACAGTGGCGTCCGGCGAAGAAACGGGAAGTGGGTGAGTGAAATACGAGACCTACGGAACAAGAATCGAATTTGGCTAGGAACGTACGAGAAGCCAGAAATGGCAGCTAGAGCTTATGACGTAGCGGTTAGAGCACTTAGAGGAAATACGGCGTCGTTGAACTTCCCAGAAAGAGCACATTTGTTGCCTCAAATTGCGTCAACTTCTGTCAAAGATATTCAATTAGCTGCAATGGAAGCTGCTGGTTGCCATAATTTACGTGTTCAACACTCTTCTTCTTCTTCGTCGTCGTTTAAAGCAAGCAGCAAAGAAAGTAATAAAATGGTTTTGGATGAGGAGGAGTTGTTTAATATGCCAGTTTTACTTGATAGTATGGCAGAAGGGTTGATTATAACGCCACCAGCCATGAAAAGAGGGTTTAGCTGGAGTGGTATGGAAGAAGAGGACGTTGTTGATTTGACTCTCTGGAGCGATTGATTCATACTCTCTCTATAGGCTTAACTTTTTCTTTTTTTATTTCCAACACAAGTATTAAGAAACTAATTTAACATGTTTTATCAATTTATTTCAAATATATCAATATTAAAGTGGGAAAGTTTTTCTTTATTTTTATGGATGTATTTAAAATAAATGAAAATATCTTAGTTGAATCTCTTTATTAATTATCTTTATATAATTAAAAGCAGAAGAATCCAAAACTAGCTTTAAAAATGATTACCAAAAAATATAGAATTTTGCATGCGAAACTAAACCTACTTCAAACTCATTCTCTTGAACTATGAATGTTGTCTCAGAACCTGAACCTAATGTCTTAACTCCAAACTATTTGTGTTAAACTAGTTGTAAAAAATTTAAATTTAAAATTTAGGTTTTAAAATTAAAATTATAGCATTTTGTAACATTATAATAATCTTCAATTTTTTTAGATCATTAAAATTACAATTCTAATCCTAATTAAGATATGAAAAATTATAAGTAATAGCGCACTTTTTAGTTTTCATTTAAAAATAGCACCTATATTTCAATATTATGAAAATAGCACTATTTTTGTATGTTTACTATTATACCCAAAACAATTATCCAAAATAAAATAATATTAAAACAAATAAACAAAAGATGGAAATGCTAAAGATATCCTGCATGTCAATACAATGACCGTCATCACTATCTACTGCCATGGTCGAAACACCATAACCAAATCGAAGTCCAAAAGTTGATGACTCCATAAACATCTGCAGCAGTCCTAACAACCACTTGTAATGGTCCAAATATTCATTTGAAAACTTTCATGGTGGATTCAGACTAATTTTTTAGGTCTTCTGGTGATCATTTGTATTAGACTCCTCTTTTTAAGAGTTTCAATTTGATATAATTGTTTGATCTTATTATCGCTATTTTTTTATGGCAAAGGAGAGAGAAACAAACTATTTTTTTTTCTTTTTTAAACTAAATATGGTAGAATTGAGAGAAAGTAAGATCATATTTGTAATTTATAATTCGAGAGCTTTTCGATAATATATTATTTGTTAGGTTTAATCATATTTGTAAATTTCTGGTGACCTTCAACGTTAAGGTTTTTACACGAAAAATATGATGACATGATTTTTTTTTTATTTATAATATACTGATTGCTTATGATTGTTATTGATTTTTATTAATTGTTATTGATTGTCAGTGAAATTTATTGAATTTTATTTTTTTTATTGAGTTTTATTTTTTTGTTATTGATTGTAGGAAAATTTATTAATTTTTTTTATTAATTTGTCTTGAATTTTATTTATTGAAAATTTTTTATTGACAATTTTTGATTGTTACTAAATATTATTGAAGTTCATTAATTTTTTTATTAAATTGTATTGAGTTTTATTCCAAATTTTTATTGTTTATTGATTATAGAGTTTTATTTCAAAATTTTATTGATGGTTAATCTAATTGCTACTTATTATTGATATTGAAATTTATTCGATAGATTTTGATTTGTTACGAATGGTTAATGATTTTTATTAATGTTTATTAATTGAGTTTATTGATTTTTTTACAGTTAGTAATTTGTATTTACATACACTAAACACGTTCCATTTGTAATTAATTTTTTTATTTTTATTGATTTTTATTAACGTTTATTGGTTGCTAATATATTTTATTAACTTAGTGTTACTAAATCTTAATTTAAATCCAATAAAATCAATTAACAGTTGCTATTACTATCAGTAACAATAAATGAAAATTAGTAGTAATAAGTACATTATAAAAAAATCAAGTCATATTTATTTTTTTGTGTAGATGCTCTAATGGTTGTCAGTCACCGAAAAATTACATTAGTGATGAAATCTAACAAATGAAATATTATTGAAAAGCTCTTAACTCGTAGATTTTAAATTTATTCTTACTTTCTAGTGACTCCGTTGTATGTGGCCGAATAAGGCAAAAAAGTAATCGGCAACGAAATATGATTCTTTTTCCGGCCGATGAATGGTCGCAAAATTGGTACCAAAATGTTATTCGTCGTTTGAATTTTTCTACTAGTGGCCTCGATCAGAATTCAATCGCCAAAAAGATAAAAAATCCACCGTTAAAATCAAAACACCATTCACATTGAAATTGAAAATTCTATTTTTTTTTTATTTTGTTTAAAGTAAATATTTTAAAAATGTTTTGGATTTTTAAAAATATGTAAGTTTTATCAAGGTTAATATTAAGGTTAACGTGCTATTTCTCTAATATTCAAACACATTCTTCTATTTATGTAAAAGGAAACTTTTAAAGTATGGTATATTAGTAAATCTGGCCCTTAATTTCTGTAAAATAAAACACTGTAAATTGGCAATCAAACAATAGCATTTAAGCATGGATTGTTGCACACTCGAGTTTCTAATACAAATTTAATAAAATATTTTGATGGTTAGTATTATTATGCAAATTAAAATTTCTTGATATTTTAGTTTTCATTCAATTATTAATTATCAATTACAAAGAATATGTAACATATATGGTTTATCTTACATTCTTATTTTTATATTTACATTTGGGAAATCTAATATGCAAAATTCGTAGCTTTGATGTTGACAATAGCCTAAATACCAAAACATATTAATTTTTAGGGGTTTGTTTTGGTAACGTCCAAATTTTGGCTCAAAATAAGAAAAGACTATTCCAAGTTTTCAAAAACCGAAAAAGAGCATTTTTGAAATTAAAAATAATTTTTGGTGATTAAAAAAAAAAGAAATTGGAAAAGCAACGCATGTTAGACTAATCAAGGAAGAACTAGGGTTTTTGGATTTCTGGAGTTGTCAAAGATTATATTACTTTCAAATTTGTACAGTTTAAATATTACTTACAAGATGTATATTTTCTTACAACTGATAGGAAACAGATTGTAAACCAATTCTATTGTTAATAAAACTCTAATTTCTTTTTCTTTTAAATTCTGTCATTCTTTCACTCCCCTTCAAGTTGGATTGTGAGATTGTCTATGCCCAACTTGACCAAACACTGATTAAACACCTTGCTAGGAATCGCTTAGTAAGTATGTCTACCAATTGACTCTCTGATTGCACGAAAGGTAGGCATACACTTCTGTCTTCCAATTTTTCCTTAATGAAGTGTCTGTCGACTTCCACATGCTTTGTTCTATCATGTTGTACTGAATTCTTTGACATACTAATTGCCGCATTGTTATCACAGAATAGTTTACAAGCAGTTCTTGGAGGGAATCTAATCTCCGTTAGTAATTTCTTTATCTAAAGTACTTAGGCAAGCCACGAGCAATTCCAGGAAACTCTGCTTTCGCACTGGATAAAGCAACCACTTTCTGTTTCCTACTTTTCCAGGTTATCAGGTTATCTCTAACCATAGTGAAATACCTTGAAGTTGACCTTCTATCGATGAATTCCTAGCCCAGTCTGCATCAGTAAATGCCTGTACATCCAAATGACCATTTCTTTGGAAGAGAACCCCTTTCCTGGATGAGCCTTTTAAAATATTGAACAATTTTGAACACTGCTTTCAAGTGTTCCACTTGTGGTTTATGCATAAACCGACTCACCACCCCAACTGCATACGCAATATCTGGTCTAGTATGGGAAAGATAAATAAGTTTTTCGACTAACCTCTGGTACTGTCCTTTGTCTACTAACTCAGCCCCTTCAGTGGTCTTGAGTCCATGGTTGACTATTATAAGCGTTTCAACTGCCTCACAATCTATCATCTCTGTCTCAGTTAGGAGATCTAAGATATACTTCCTATGTGAAATAAAGATTGCATTATTTGACTTGAGAACTTCAATTCCTAGGAAATACCTAAGTCTACCTAGGTATTTCATCTCAAATTCTTTAAAAAAGTTTATCTCTTAGAGATGTGATCTCCACCTGGTCGTTTCCTATGATGATCATATCATCCACGTATATAATGAGGCAAGTTATCAGTTTTCCTCTCCTTTTAAGGAAGAGTGTATGATCAAAATTGCTTTGATGATAACCATACCTCTTCATAGTTGAAGTAAATCTCCTAAGCCACGAATGAGGAGACTGTTTTAGACATTCAGTGCCTTCTTAAGTCTACATCCTTCTTGAGCTTTGAAATTTTCTAAAAAACTAGGTGGTGCTTCCATATAGACTTCTTCCTCTAAGTCACCATGTAGAAAAGAATTTTTTACGTCAAATTGATGTAAAGGCTAGTATTTGTTTGCAGCCATAGACAGTAATACTTTAATAGTATCAATTTTTGCTACTGGAGAAAAGGTCTCTGAATAGTCAATGTCGTAAGTTTGAGTGTACCCTTTAGCCACTAGCCTTGCCTTATATGACACCCCAAACCTTAACATACATCATTCCGACGTCATTACATGCATTTCAGGCATTTTTAATTAAAATGAATTATCATTTGATATGAAATATGACATGAACATGAATTATATGTTTTGATTATGATAATATATGATTTGAATAAGAATTATAAGCTATGTTATAGGTTCGTTTGCCATCGAAAGACACAAACAGAGCTAATTAGGGTTTTTGGACCCTCGCGACCGAAAAATGCCGGAATCATGTAAAATATGAACCAAGTGAATTTGATATTTTGATATGTGTTTATTGACATGATTTTAAGAGTTTTGGAATCTTAATTTTGCGATGACGTCGTATGGTTTTGGTTTCTCAAAAATCGTAGAGGTTAAGGACTCAGTTTAGGGCACCGGTCGAACCACGACCAATTTCCGGATTTTGATTTTTACGAAACTTCAGACACATATAATACGTATTATTTTGACACTAAAAATAATTTTTAAGTAGGTGTTGGCATGAATTATAGGATGGAATTTGGATTTGGAAGATTAAATGAAAGTGAGAAAGAAAACCTTAAGGCTAAGTAAGGTTAAAGACCAAATTAGACATGTTTCGGTAAAGTTATGTACCAAGCAGTTGCTGGATTTTTTGTGCAGGTGTTACATGAGCTGGAGAGGTGGATTTGGGGTTGGAACAACAAAGGGATAGTTAGGAAACATAGGAAAAGAGAGAAAGAAGAAGAAAGTGAGAAAAGGAAAGAGAAAGAAAGAAAGAAGAGAGAAATCCATGAAAAAATTTCAATCCAATTGTTTTAACTTGTTCCTAGGATATTTATAAAGTGAATTGAAGTGTTAGATTGGAAAGAAAAGGGCTGGAAATCGTTAGAAAAGAGGAAAAAAAATCTGGGTTTATAAGCAGTTTTGAGGTTGCTACTTTGGAGGGTTATAACTTCCAAATGGTGAAGCATGAGTGAGTTTGGGCTACATGGGATGATAAAGGGTATGTAGGTGTAAAGATTTGTCATTTTAGTTTGCCGGAAAACCACTGGAGGTGGCCGAAAAAATGGCTGGAAGTTGGGTTGAGAGATAGGCAAAATTTGGATTCTGGAAAAACAGTGTTGAGGAGCCAAATTTGGGGACTTATATCTTAAGATCTAGAGGGTTTCTGGGAATTTGGCTCAAATGGTTAGCTACAGGGTGTGTAGAAGAAGAGAACAGTGGTCGTAGCTCGCCGGAAAGCCGCCGGAGGAGGACGTACGGGTCATCGGGAAGTAGGCTTGAGAGACTGATTTTCTGGGCAGGAGACTGCAGGAGGCAGGCAGATGGGCAGGCCCCAAAATGGCACCTTAGGCGTGCGTTTTGGGGAGCCAGGCGCGCACGGGCGTGAGGCACGCGGGGGACTGTGCGCAGAGGCCAAAACGACAAGGGAGGCTGCATTTTGGTGAAAATAGCGCGCACAGCACCTAAATTTTGGTAAAAATTGCAGTTTATCCCCTAAAGTTTATAATTGCTTATATTATTGACCCAGAAACTTTTATACATTATGTTTTGACCCTACCAACCTAACTTTGACGTCCCGAATCCGTTTTTGACGTCAGAAATTAATTTTGAGCCCAAAAATTAAAAATTAAATATTTTGTTAAAGAATTTAAATATGAATTTGGTTTTAATTATTTATTTGGTTTATTTAATTATGGTTTTGGTTTTAATAATTATAATTATTATATGATAAATAGAGATTGTTTATTATTTTTAATATGTTATTAAATGATTTTAAAGTAGCAATTTTAGAGATTGAGTTTTAAATCATAGAAAATTATACGGATTGAATTTAAAACTCAATTAAATTAGAGAATTAAATATTTAATTATGCATCATAGCACATATAGATGACTTATTTGATTAATTGAATATCGTTGCTATATTATGCATTATAGGAGCATCGAGTTCTCGAGCAGGGCGAGGTAAATTATCCGAGACGCAACCGAGCTCACAATAGTACGGTAAGTGTTAAACCCACTTACTTATATGTGTAGAGATGACTTTGTGATATTGTCAATTATGCTATATTGAACTGTCTGGACCGGTATTGGAGCCAGGTCATCTGTGAAATATGGAATGAAATTATAGGAGATATTGTTGAATTTTTTGGACCGGTAATGAAGCCCGGTCATCTGTGATATATGAAAATGAGATGTTACAGTTTTATTGAGCTGTTTGGACCGGTACTGAAGCCCGATCACTTAGAGATATGTGATATATGAATTGCGATGTTTGTGGTTCCTGAGTCGTTACTGAAAACTGTACCAGTTGAGTTACTTGTTTTGATTATAGAGATATATATGTTATTATAACCGGTACTAAAGCCCGGTCACATGATTATATAAAGCATGACGATATGAAATGTATGTTTTATAAATGCATTTCAACAGGATTTAAATATGGCCGTTGTGATTATCGTAGCTAGTGTTTGCAGATTTCGCGAGAGAAACTTACGGTTTCTATATGATTTGACGGAAAGACCTGCAGGTCCTATTTGATATAGAAAGACCTATGGTCCTATATGTTACAAAGAGACCTACAAGTCCTATACAATGCAGAATGATCTAATGAATACTGCATAGTAAAGGTTGATCGTCGGATCCCTTTTGACCGATGATATTTCGGTCTTACAGGTTTGCTAGCCAGCTATGGTTACTGATATGCCGTGAAATTCCCGGGGCAACACTTGGTCGATAAATCACAACTAAAGAAAAAGGAAAGACATGTCATTATGCATCTTATGATATTGCTATGCTATGAGATGATAAATATGATCTTGAATCATGATATTTTGATGAGTTATATTAACCTGTACTATGTTCTGGAATTGTGATATTTTGCTAAGTTATGATAAACCAAATTACGTGTTTGGTCTATATGATGTGGTTTACACTTGTATATGATCATGTTTTGACTAATATTTGGAAATGTAAGGTAACATAGATTATAGTATCTATGACTTATGGATAAGAGGAATCCTAGGAAATAAGTTTTTCTACGATAGGTTTTGTTTAATATTTTGAAATTATGTTTTATTGATTTGTTTATATTATATAGTTTGCACTTACTGAGTACGCAACTCATTAAATTGCTTTTACATGATTCTAGGTTTTCTTTGGGCAACTGATAGCGTCAGTTCTATCATCATTTCTCAGGGTCGGTCAGTTAAAGCTTAAGATCTCTCTCTCTCTCGCATTTGATAATTAGAATTATCTTATAATGTAGATTTTTGTCATATGATTTGTAAACTATTGATAATGCCTATGATTAAACGAATTAATGATATAGTAATTAATGTATGGCATGTCATATGCATGGTGAACGTCATTGCATTACATGTAAAGTTTTAATATGTTAATAATACCTATGTGTCTGTGTTGCTCTTATGCTGAATCTTGTGGAGACTAATAACATAACCATTCTTTTATGACATGATAAGAATGTTTTAAAAAAATGACATGTTTCATGACATAAGAGTACAAGTAGAGGTGTTACAACTTATATCTTTTAATTGTCCCATATTCCTTATGTTTAACAATGAAAACCCATTTACAGCCAACTAGTAATTTTTCAGCTGGTATTTTACATCTTTCCCAAGTATTATTCCTTTCCAGCGCATTCATCTCTACTTCAATTGCTTGTTTCCATCTGTAATCCTTTTGTACTTCCTCTACTGATATAGGAATATCCACCAAATGTAATGAGGCTTCAAATTCTCTTGTAGCTCTAGACACATTCCTCCTTACCAAGTTTGCCACCGAACATCTCGAATTAGGAGGCTCATATTCTGGTTCATATCTCTTTGGTGGAATCCTTCTATTCGTTGTAGGAGGTAAAACATATCTGACAGTTTGTGGTTCTTTTGACACTGCAGGTTAGTAATGGGAACATCCGAAGAAGGTATTTCTACTGGTATTTCAGAGTTAGAATTATTGACCTCAGCCGGGAAAGATATATTGTCTATTGGTACAGAGGAATTTTCAAATTGTTCCATGTTATCTGAAGTCGAACCGGTGGAACTGCCTACTTGCTCTGTTGAAACAACTTCAGACAGTACTAGACTAGACATCTAATTTAATGGGTCAACCATATTAGATTTCTCTCACTAACCACTAGATTGGGTATGGAAATAATATTCAATTTCAAGAAAGTCATAGTCCATGGTGGTAAACAATCAGTTAGAAATAGGGTAAAAAAATTGATATCTCTTCTGATGGAGTCAATAGCCAACAAAAACACACTTAATGGCTTATGGATTCAATTTAGTTCGAAAACTTTTAGGAAAGTGAACATAGATAGTGCAGCCAAACAAATGAAGAGGTAAGGTCATTATTTTTGGTAGATTAGAATAAGTGGAAAAAACGTCAAGAGGTGTTTTAAGTTGAAGGGCTTTGGTAGGAAGGCGGTTAATTAGATACGTGGCAGTTGCAACTGCCTCAGGCTAAAAATACTGGGGTATATTGTATTCAAGTATAATGGCTCGGGTAATTTTGAGAAGAATTCGATTTTTCCTTTCAGCCACTTCATTCTGTTGTGGTGAGTATGTGATACCTCAGACCTGAGTCATACGTCATTTTGACGTCATTACATGCATTTTGTGCATTTTTATTTAAAATGCATTATAGTTTGATATGATATATGACATTAACATGAATTATATGATTTAAAAATGATAATATATGAATTATAAATGTTAAACAATAGATGTTTTAAGTTCGTTTAACGCTGAAAGACATAAACGGAGCCAATTAGGGTTTTTGGCTCGTGCGACCGTAAAATATCGGAAACGCGCAATATTTTAAAGTAAATGATTTTGATATGATTTTATATATTTATATACATGATTTAAAGAGTTTTGGAACCAAGATTTTACGACGATGTCGTACGGTTTCAGTTCCGTGAAAATTGTCGAGGTTTCGGCTCGGTTTAGCGCACTGATCGAACCGCGACAAATTTTCGGATTCTGATTTTTACCAAACTTCAGACACGTGTTATACTATTTATTTTGACACCTAAAATGAATTTTAAGCTTGTGTTGGACTTGGTTGTTGGCTGAAATTTGAGAATAAGTTTAAGGGAAGAAATGAGTTAATTTATCTTAAGCATTAAGTTTGTTAAAGGCATTTTTGGTGTAAAAAGTGAAATAGGGAAAGCAGCTGCTGGATTTTAATGTTTGCTGTCATGTTTTGGTGATAGTAGTGAAGGGGTGGAAGGATAGTTTCGGCTGGAGTGTTGAGAGGAAGAAAGAGAAACGTGAAAAGAAGAAAGAAAGTGAGAAAGAAAAGAAAGAAAGAAGAGAGAGAAGAGGGGTTTGATGCTAAAACCTTCAATCCATAGTGTTTATTGTGTTTACAAGATGGGTATGTGTTGATTAGAAGTAGTAATTAGGAAAGAGAGTGGCTGGTTTATAAAGAAGAAGAGAAAAACAAATTTTGGGTAAAATTCTGGGTTTAAGGCAGTTTCGGGATAGCTACTTTGAGCCTTCATAACTTACAAATTTGTGTGCATGGGAGAGTTTGGCTTTGATAGAATGATAGAGGGCATGTAGGAGAAGAGATTGATAGTCTTAGTTCACTGGGAGACCGCTGGAGGTGGTCGTAACGACCGTCGGAAGTTGGGAGAAAAATAGGCAATTTCTGGTTCTAGGTGAAAAACAGTGTGAGGAGCGAACTTTGAGTAATTATATCTTTTAATCTAGAGGGATTTTAGGAATTTGGCTCTGATGGTTAGCTAGAGGGTATGTAGGGGAAAAAAACGGTGGTCTTAGCTTGTCGGAAGGTTGCTGGAAGTGGACGTACGGTCGCCTGTAAGTAGGCTTGAGAGGCTGAGTTTTCGGCTGGAATCTGGGGAGAGATAGGTTGAAGAAGACCAAAACGACATAAGGAGGCGTCGTTTTGATCCCTGAGGTGTGCCCCAAAACGCGCGGAACGTCTGCATTTTATTCCTTAACCCAGTGCCCAAAACGGCACCAGGCACTGCGTTTTGAGGAAAAACGCGAGCCCAGCACCTATATTTGGTATAAATTCTATTTTAGCCTTTGAAGTTTCTACCGCACTACATTTTAGTCCTTTTGGGCAATTTTGTAAATATTTTTAATTACAGATTAGCCCATGAATTTATAAATGTTTATATTTTTGACCCAGAGACTTTTATAAATTATATTTTGACCCTTCCAACCTAATTTCGACGTCCTGGATCCGTTTTTGACGTCAGAAATTAATTTTAAAGCTATTTTAAACTTGAAATTAGAGATTTAAATGTTTTAATAGAGATTTTGTTTATGAATTTATTTTAAAGTATTAAAGAGTTTATTTAAAGTTTATAAATGGTTTTAATAATTATAATTATGATTAATTATAATTATTATATGTTAAATAGAGATTGTCAATTATTTTTATATTGACATTAAATAATTTT
>CANUEY010024727.1:0-34573 GCA_948099555.1 Croton setiger | reverse complement strand
GGTGCCCTAAACCGAGCCGAAACCTCGACGATTTTCACGGAACCGAAACCGTACGACGTCGTCGTAAAATCTTGGTCCCAAAACTCTTTAAATCATGTATGTAAACATATAAAATCATATCAAAATCATTTACTTTAAAATATTGCGCATTTCCGATATTTTTCGGGCGCGCGGGCCAAAATCCCTAATTGGTTCTGTTTATGTCTTTTGATGGTAAACGAACTTAAAACATCTCTTGTTTAACATCTCAAATTCCTATATTATCATTTCCAAATCATATTATTCATATTAATGTCATATATCATATCAAACTATAATGCATTTTAAATAAAAATGCACAAAATGCATGTAATGACGTCAAAATGATGTATGACTCTAGTCTGGGGTGTCAGAGTTATATGGAAATGAGATTACATGATATTGTTGAACTGTTTGGACCGGTACTAAAGCTCGTTCAACTAAGGATATATGATATATGAATTTATTGTTTGTGGTTTCTAAGTCAGTTCTAAAATCCGACCAGTTGAGTTATATAATCTGATATTGAATATCTAAATGCTGCTATAACCGGTACTGAAGCCCGGTTACATGATTATATGAGAGATGATATTATGAAATGTATATTGCATAAATGCATTTTCACGGGACTTAATTACAGGAATTGTGATTATCGTAGCAAGTGTTTGCAGATTTCACCAAAAGAAACCTACGGTTTCTATATGTTTTGATAGAGAGGCCTACGGGTCTATATTGATATAGAAAGACCTACGGGTCCTATATGCTACAGAGTGACCTTCGGATCTTACAGAGAAAGGTTGATCTTTGAATCCCTATGACCGATGGTATTCCGGGTAGGGTAGACTCCAAATCCAATTAAGCATGATCTTAAAAATATTTTTTTTATTCCTTTAGGTGGTATGAATGCATGAATGCACAATCATCATGTCATAATTCATTTTAATGTCATAGGATGATGTAATATAATAGGGTACCCTGACGGGAAGGTTCTAAGTTATATGAGAAAACTAAGTGGCTAATAGGGACCCTCGTACACCTAGAGTAAGGATATATTTCACCATATGTGAAACAAAGAGTTTCGCGTGGTTCTAGCAGTACGGCTTACCCTTAGGCCATCTCCAAAAGGATTAGAAGTGGTTTGTAGTACCAAGATGGGATACTTTCGCTGTTCATGGAAATAATCAAGGAGGTCTGCCCATCAAGTTCTACTTGTTATCCAAACTCAGAAGTTTGAACAGAGAGAGAAGAAATTCATTTTTTATGCTAAAAATTCTCAATCGTGCACAACATATGCGAATGCAATTTTTTTTAATTAATTTTTTAGTCCAAATCTCTTTATCGAGCATCTTTAAGGAAAAGACGCTTGTCCTCTGAAGTATTAATATTCTACAAAACAGGTTTACAAAATAAAAGGGTACCTTCAAAGGGCGGGTTAGTCAAATGATGCAATGGTAGTCTTCAATCAACTTTGCCAAGTTAACTTCCCCAGCAGAGTCGTTAGATTGTGAACCCTTACCTCCCTTCGAGCCCTGGGTCCGGCCGTAGCCGGAAATGCGGGGGTGTTCACTCAAAAATGTGTTGTTAGAGTCGCCACTTAATTTATTTTTTTATTAGGGAAAAATTAAGAAAGAACCCCAAGTGACTCCGTTTTGACAATTAACCTATTTCTAGGTTAATTGACCCAATGAATGATAGACACTAGGTTGCAAACCCGAGATGGATTCAGATACTATGTCATGCATATTTGATGAACCCGACGCCATAAAATCACAATTTTGATCCCTAGACCACCTTTTCGGCCTCAACACCGTAAAACTACAATTTTGGTCCCTAGACCACATTTTCTGCCACAGCGCCAACCGAATCACATTTTTGGCCCTAAGGCCAGTCAAATTATACTTTTGGTCCCTAGACCACATTTTCGGCCCTAAGGCCAGTCAAACATCATTTTGGTCCTTAGACCTAAACAAATCAATCTTTTGGCAGCCAAGTGCCTAAATCACACTTTTTGGCCCTAAAGCCCGTCAATCCTTTTAACACACACACACACACAACATGCATACAGGCATTCCCCCTTTTACACGCCTTTAAATAGGCTTTCTTGAACTACATTGACCTTGATCTCTCATACAAACGAGAGTATGTAGGCATAGTTGAGATATTACCTCGAGTAACAGGTCAACCCCTCTCTTAAACTCTTTGTTTACATCTTGCATTACATATATAAATTAGGTTAGTCGAATATGCATGACATAGTCTCCGAATCTACATCGGGTTCGTAAACTAGTGTTTATCATTAATTGGGCCAATTAATCTAGAAATAGGTTAATCGTCAGACAGAGTCACTTGGGGTTCTTTCTTAATTTTCCCATAATGAAAAATAAATTAAGTGGTGACTTTAGCAACACATATTTTTTCTGAGTGAACACCCCCGCGCATTTTCCCCGGGGCTCGAAGAGAGGTAAGGATTCACACCAAGCTTTGAAGAATGGCTTCATTAATGGATGAGGCCTTTCATTGGATTGGATGAAGCTCACTTGAAATGATAGTTTGGAGGTATCATCCTCTCTGCTGTAACCATGGATGACAATAACTCAGTTATCCCACTTGTATGGGCATTAGTCTAATCTGAATGCAAGAAAACATGGTTATTCTTCCTTGAGTGTCTATGCCAATGCATAGGAGCTGAAACTGCAGCAACATGTTTGACATACATGTCAGATAGACAAAAGGTAGCCATTTTTAACTACAATCTGTTTCTTTTCTGTAACATTTAGGGTTAACTGTTATTTGACTACTGTGAATATATTTCACATTAATGTAAGCATGGACTAGTTGATGCTATCTAGTAAAGACTTCCAGCAACTGAGCACAAATTTTACTGTAGACACATTCTTATGAATTTCAGGATTAAATTCCCAAGTATTGGTCTAGTTAAAGAGTTTTGGTCTATTTGTAAGTCTACTTATGAATAGGAGTTTAAGACTGCCATGTCTAATATTGTCAACAAGTATGAGGGTAAACCAACAAAATGGTTAATGGAAATACCTTTGAACTACTAGGCAGTACATGCATTTAATCTTGTGTCTAAGAGTCAACATGTAACAAACAACATGATAAAAAGTTTTAATAATTGGGTGGGAAAATTCAGAGGCATGCTAGTTATTGATATGCTTGACAAACTTAGATAGAAGTGTATGTTCATGACCTATAGGAGATATACAAAAGCTTGTTCAATGAAAAATTTCATCACTAATTATGCCTTATGAGTCATTAGTGATAATGTTAAATAGTCATGCAAGTGTAAAATTGTACCATCAGTAGTGAGGAATTTGAGGTTATGGAAGGTCTAGAAAAATTTGCTGTCAACTTAAAGGAATGAACATGCAGTTGTGGTTGGTGGCAAATTTCTAGAATTCCATGCAAACATAGTTGTCTGGCAATCGGATATAGAAGAGGGAAATTTGAGAAATATGTCCATCCCTACTTCTTTAAAGAGATGATGATCCAGGATTATAATGACATCATTCATCTGGTTCCTCAAGTTGATCTTAAACCTAACAGTAAAGTAGATAACATTTTGCCACCAGAAATTAAGAGGTAGCTAGGAAGGCCAAGAAAATGTGATAGGGAGAAGGGAAGAGGGTGAGAAAGAAAAAGTTACTAAGCCTAAAACTGAGAATTGGAACTGCCAAGTGCAAGGTCTGCAAAGAGAGGGGGCATAACAAAAGGACTTGTCCATAGGCAGCAAAAACTTCAGGTATTTTAAGGTTTTATGATTCAAATGAAATTTATACTTCTTAGTGTTTTGAACTGAAGTTAGGTTGGTTTTTCTATGTTTTCATTTGCAGCTGTAGGTTCACAAACTGCAGCAAGTTCACAAAATGCTGAAATTTAGGGGCAATTGGTCATTCTGAAGAAGAGTTGCTAGATTAATCATTTGGTTTTTGTAATAGGAAACTGCTATGTAGTATTAGTCAATTGTTTTGTATAGGAAACTGTTGATTGTAGCAATATAATCTTCTTTTGGAACATGTAAATTTATTTATATCTAAGTATGAACGAAATTGAGTTTTTTATCATTCTGATTTTTGGGTGTTGTGGGACATTTGTGGATGCATTTCTGTATGTTGCTATTTACAGGTCTCAACATTGTGTTCACAGGTTTGTAGTTTTAAGCTATCTCTTGCATTTTGCCAAATTTTAGAACAAAATATTATACTATTAGGTCCCTCATGTTTTAAAATATTATACTATTAGGTCTCTCGCTTTTTACTTTTTCAACTATCAAGTCCTCTCATTTCAATTTTTTCATTTCACAGGTCCACCCTTTAATTTCTAATTACACATGCAGGTCCTTTTAAAACTTAACAGGTTCTCATATTAGTTAAATACGTACATTCAGATTTTATGAAACCATTGAAACTGTGCTCAACTCAGATGAAAAAAATCAAAAAAAAAAAAAAAAAAAACAGATTTGGGATAAATAGCTGATTTTTATTCAAATAAATCATCATTACAATATCTTCCGAATTATAAAGACCAATACAATTAAAATGAGCAAACATACACATAAATTTGATTCTTAAATCTCTTCCAATTTGAATTTTGAAGGTTTAGTTTCAAATGTACCTCGGCAAGTAGGTATGGAGTATTTGGAAACATAGATTTAAGGTAATGTTTTCCAATGAGTTTACTATTGAGTCTTTACAAAGAGAGAAATTTCTAGGTTATGAATGGTTAACTGCAGGAAGTCTGGACTCCATTTCTTTACGTTTTACCCAACGTTCTTCTTTATTTGTATGTTGGGTTCCTCCACCATCCAATTTGGTTATGCTAAATATGGTTGTGCAACTAATGACCTTTTGAGAGGACCGAGTGGCAAATGACTTATTGATTTTACATTAAATTTGGATTCTTGTTCAATTCTTCTGGTAGAATTAATGGGCTTGTTTAATGAGTTACTTTATGGTGCATGCAAACTGCTTGTGGATTGTGATAATTTGAAGGTTGTTAATATGATAAAGTATAATACCCAAACACACCTAGCTTTGTTAAACATTGTGAGTAATAACAACAAGGTACTGAAAAGGGATCGGTTGGTGAAAGTTTAGTTTCAACTAGCTTTGTTAGTTCATTTTGATCATAATAATTTATAATTTATTATTTTGTTATCTGCTCCTCCTTCAGAACTATTTATTAAACTTCATGATGATCTATATTGTACTATACTTGATAGAGTTTCCTTGATTAATAATACTTTCGGATTGGATAATTTGAAATTGTTATCGGCTATAAGAAATATTCAGCTTTGATATCTTCTTAAAAAGAAAAACTTTCCTGTCTTTCATTTTCCAAACAAAGCAAACAGTGTAATTGAATCAACCTTAGACAATACAATTAGACATACTGCTTATGTAAAATCAATCAATTAGGCACACATAAAATCCCACTTTCCCACCTTTTTTTGTCTTTCCACGGTTATGTTTTTCTCTTGCATCTCCAAATAATAATAATAATAATAATAATAATAATAATAATAATAATAATAATCAAATTTATCTTAAACATTCCTAAAAAACAAACGCCAACAACAAATAAATATTATTATTATTGTTATTGTAATAAAAATAATCAAATTTATCTTAAACATTCCTCAAAAACAAACGCCAACAACAAATAAAAACCAAAATGTCGAAAAGCAATAAAGCTAAAAACCCAAAAAAGCAAAGTCCTTTTCACTTCAAATACCACCTTTACACGTCCTTATAGATTTTCCGTTACTGAAAGAAAAAAGAAAAATATTGCATATTCCAGAATCACACATCTATCTCTTTTCACAAAATCCAAACAGACCCTTGCCTTCTAACAAAAATCTTCTCTTCTCTCTTCTCTTCAGATACTCTGGTTTTGGTTTTGTATGCAGAGAAAGAGACACGTAAAATTAGCAGAGAAGAGATGGTAGGTGAAGAAAGCAGCGGAGTTGAGAAGAAGATAACTATTGGAGTCTGCGTCATGGAAAAGAAGGTGAAATGCGGATTTGAGGTTCTTATCTTTCTAAACAACTTTTAAAAAAACAAATAAACAGATGAAGCAATGTACGATTTTTCTATTCTTGAGTTTCGTGTTTTTTCTATAGGTGTCCTCGGCTCCTATGGGAAGAATTCTCGAGAGGTTAGAGGCATTTGGAGAATTTCAGGTACTTCAATTCTTTTTGCATCTATTTTCAGTTTTGGTTTCTGTTTGGATTTTAATTTTACTGTTTTATTGTTATTTTGAATTCTGCAGATTATACATTTTGGGGATAAAGTCATCCTTGAAGATCCAATTGAGAGGTAAGGTACATCAGTTGAAACTGTTTTTCATTATCAGTTCAGTGTGAGAACTGAGAATGACTTTGTTAAGCCTTTTCTGAGAGGTGTGGATTTCATCTCCTATGTTAATTTGATCGTTCATTACTAGCCTATTGATTTGGTCCAAATGTTCTATGGAAGTATGTGCATTATTAATTCGCAAATACCTTTTGCGTTTGCTTGTATACGGCCACGCACTTTCATTTGGGTAGTAGTGGTTCCTTGGTGTTCCAAACTGAAGCAGTAATACCACTGGGTTTTTAAATGACAGCTATATCAGTGTGAGTATATGGGGTGATGGGAGTAGCGTTGATCTTCAGTAATGATGGTGTCCCTGCACAGGTCTTTGGCAGCATGGTGCTTACAGCATATGGGTGTCTTATTGGATTTGATGGTGAGAATAGATCTGAATGTGTTTAAAGCTGAAGCAGTATTTGCGATGATAATATTTCAATGGTTGTTGTTGTTCTAGCGTGATCATGAACATCTCTTTCCTTTGCAATCACGTTGCTGCATAGACACCATTGAAAGTGATGCCCATTGTCAAAAATGTTTGTATTAGCAACATAACAGTGGTTGCTTATATTTGCATCTTATTGGTTTGTGATAATTGATGTCAACTTTTTGTATAGATATCAATAGTCTTATGTCACTAATCAATTTAAATTGTAGTGATATGGATTGATAGTGGAAGCTTTCTCTGCCAATTGACTAATTGTTGCAGGATTTGCTTATTTCAGCTGGCCGATATGCGATTGCTTGATTGCCTTTCACTCTAATGGCTATCCCCTTGAAAAGGCTGAAGCATATGCTGCTTTAAGAAAGTAAGATTTACATCCTGTTACTAGCATTTTTTGTGGTTTTTTTTATGCATAATCAGCTTTTAGCAACAACTTTCTAAGTTTTCTATCATTTCATGAGATGTGCCACATTGAATTGCTCATGCTCTTGGTTTAGGCCTTATCTAGTTAATGAATTGGAGCCACAACACCTTCTGCATGATCGAAGGAAAGTATACCAGGTATAGTTTCAAACCACCAACTTACTATTGGGACTATTTTTTATTGCTTTCTCATGTTGCAACTGCATATTCATGTTCTCTCTTTCTTTGTGGTAAAATAAATCACAATCCAACAAATCATTTTGTATTTTCCTCTTTCAAAGCATGTGTTTCCTTGTCCTATATTTTTAAGCTGTATCATGTTCATTATTTCTCACGACACTAGTTGAACATGAAATAGATTAATTGATTTAAGTCGTCTTTTGGGATTGTAGCGTCTTGAAATGTTTGGAATTCCTGTTCCAAGATATGCCCTTGTCAATAGAGAATTTCCATATCAAGAATTGGATTATTTCATTGAGGAAGAAGATTTTGTTGAGGTCCATGGTAATCGTTTTTGGAAGCCATTTGTGGAGAAGCCTATACATGGTGAGAATATCACTTAATACCAATAGTTTTTTAATTTATGTTGATTCTGCACATTAGTGTGGAAAACGATGTGAATGTGCTCCTTATATTTGCTTGATGTTTGAAGCTTGTTTGAACAAGGAAATGTGATGGATTTTACTTCCCTTAACTTGGAAGGCAATTATTTATTATTGGAACTGGGCATAACTCACTTGAAAACCAGAGTTGACAAATGAGGATTGCCCAACTTGCACACTAATGCTCTCATTTCATTACATAACAAGGGAAGAAGAAGAATAAACCTACACAACAAAAGACTAAACTACCCTTAACATAATAAACTATTCACAACACTCCCCTCAAGTTGGTACATAGATATCACATATGCCGAACTCGCACACTTATGTTTGCAAGAGTTTGGGTTCAACCCTTTGGTGATGATTTCAACAACTTGATTGCTTGCAGTTATGAGTGAGCTTTAACAGGCCTTGAATAAGCTTCTTTTTTATAAAGTGCCGGTCAATCTCAATATGTTCTCTTGTCATGTTGAACATGATTTTTGAGCAATGCTAATAGCTGTCTTGTTGTCACAAAACAAGGTAGAGGTTCCAAACTTGTAGATTTTTGACTCATCGATTAACTTCTTTAGCCACACTACTTCATACACTCCTTGTGCCATAGCTCTTAACTCAGCTTCAACACTTGAACGAGCAACTACACTCTGCTTTTTAATCTTCCATGTGACTAGGTTGCTTCCAACAAAAGTACAATAGCTTGGAGTTGATATACGGTCATCTAGTGACTCAGCCCAATTTGCATCTGTATAAGCTTCTATGTTAAGGTTCCATGTTTTGAGAAAAGCAAACCTCTCCCAGTAGTAGATTTTAGATACCTTAAAATGCGTAAGGCAGCTTCAAGATGGTCATGCATATACTGACTAACTTGACTGACTGCAAATGCAATGTTAGGTCTAGTATTTTAATCTACCAATCAATCTTTGATATTGAGGAGTTTCAAGTGTTTTCCTTATGCCTACTTGAAGTTTGCAATTTACCTCAATGGGAGAGTCAACGGGTTTACACTCCAACATACCAACTTCTTTCAAGAGATCCAAGAAATACTTCCTATGGGAAATAAATATCCTCTTTCGGATCTAGCCACTTCTATCCTAAGGAATTATTGCAGATTTCCAAGATCTTTGGTCTGAAATTCTCTTGCTAACAATTTCTTTAAGCGAAGAAACTCTTCAGCATCATCTCTAGTTACCACCATATCATCAACATAAACAACTAGCAACATGATCTTGCCATTGTGGTGTCTAAAGAACAGAGTATGATAAGCATCACTTTATATGTAGCCAGAGGAACTCTTGGCTTTACTAAGTCTGCCAAACCACGCTCTCAAAGATTGCTTCAAACTATATTGAGCCTTCTTCAATTTGCAAACCTTTCCCTTTGTCTCTTGATTGTTAAAGCCATGAGGTATGTCCATGTACACTTCTTCTAAGTCTCCATGCAGAAATGCATTTTTTACATCAAATTGATGTAAACCCCAATTGAGGTTGGCAGCACATGACAATAGAATTCTTAACTGTATTCATCTTCGCATCAGGAGCAAATGATTCCTAGCAATCTACCCCATATGTTTGAGTATATCCTATTGCCACCAATTTTGCCTTGTACCTTTCCACTATGCCATCTTCCTTATGTTTCACCATAAACACCCTTTACATTCTACTATTCTCTTGTCCTTCAAGGAGTCCATGAGTTCCCATGTCTCATTTTTCCTCAAAGCCCTCGTCTCCTCAACCATTGCTTCCTTCCACTTTGAATCTCAATATGCTTCCTGTCAATTATGTGGAATAGAAATAGAAGAAACAGAGAAGACAAAGGCTCTATAGAAACAGAAGAAACAGAGAAGAAGAATTTGGAGATTGGGTGTTGAGTACAAGACCTTACACCTTTCCTTAGAGTAATAGGAACATTTGAATCATCAACCATAAGATTGGGAGCAATGACACGGTCAGGATTAGGACTACTTACATTGAGAGGTGTTTCCGCTGACTCAAGAACTGATGGTAGGATAATGGTTGGTCATTAGACTTATGCATAATAGCCTTGGTTTTCTCCTTTCTAGTGTACCTTTGTAGATTAGGCCTATCTAATCAACCTTTACTCCTTTCATCAAGATCAATTTGATTGTCTTGTTCACCATCAACAATGACCAAGTGCTTAAATTGCTCAGGTACAAAAACAGACAAGGGAACTGGTATTGTAACCTCCTTTTTTACTCTAGTCTCCCCTTGAAGAAAAGTAGGAGGAAAATAAGGTTCAAACTCCTGAAAGGTCACGTACTCACAAAATACTTTTGAGATGAGTGGATGATAACACCTGTAGCCCTTTTGAGTTGCAGAATAACCAACACACATTTTGAGGCCCTAGGATCAATTTTACTCCTATACGTATGGTGAATAAAGAACAGGCAACCAAAAACCTTAGGTGGAACAGTATAGGAGGTATGACCCTGTAAAACATCTATGGGACTCTTAGAGTTAAGAGTTTTAATAGGCATCCGATTAATTAGATATGCAGTTGAAAGAATGGCATCCCCCCAAAAATGTTTAAGAACATTCATAGTGAACAAAATTGATCTAGCAACTTCTAACAAATGTCTATTTTTTCGTTCAGTGATCCCATTTTGAGCACTAGTATTCACACAATTTGTTTGATGAATAATGCCTTTAGCACCTTGGTATGATTGAAACATACTATCCATATACTCAGTCCCATTGTCAAATCTTAAGATTTTCACCATAGCATCAAATTGTGTACGAATCATATTATGTAAAGATTGAAAATAGGAAAAAACTTCATTCTTTGCTTTCAATAGATACATTCAGGTTAATTTAGTGCAATCATCAATAAAGGTAAGAAACCACCTATAGCCAGATAATGAAACAACAAACTAGGTCCCCATACATTAGAATGAATAGTCATGAAAGGAACAGAACTTCTATTATCATGAGAAACATAAGTATTCCTCGTATGTTTAGCTAGTTCACAAGCATCACAAAATAAGGTTTCAAAAGAACATTGGCTAAATAAGTTTGGATACAACTGTTTAAGAGCGGCTAAATTAAATATTTCACTCTTTAACTTTGTGCAAAATGCAAATTTCACCACAGATTTAACTTTTTTGATAAAATATCCTAAACTATGTGAGAATTTGCATTTTTCACCCTAAATTTTGAATTTCATAGAAAATTGAATTAAAATCAAAAGAATAGGTACTAGATTGTAATTTTTGGCGAAGTCAGAGAATAAAATAATGTGACTGTCACGGTGGACAAATGATGTGTAGTCCTGTGGCTGGTTGATAAATAATCCCCAAATCTGTTCAGTGCTTTGGGGATGAACCCTAAATCGAGAAAGGGGCTTTACTGTGTAGAAAAAATTCATGGCTTCTTCGAACGATTTCTTTTGTCCACCGTGCCAGATTTCGATCCTCGCTGACTCGACTCATCAACTGCCGCCTGCCTTTCTTTATCCGAGTAGATTTCTTTCACTCATTGTAGCGGTGTTTTAGGGTTTAGAAAATTAGGGGTTGATAATGAGATTCTGGGTTAAAATGTATCTTTATTAGTTCAAGCATTATTTGATTCTAAAGGTGGATTTGTAGAATCTATGTGGGATGGCCTTGCACAATGCAACCGGAAACCATTCCTAGATGAAGAAGATGATTCCTCTCTTTCTTTTCTCCTAAACCAAACCAAAAAATCCAGAACCCCTAAACTCTCTCCCTGCAACAATGGGTTTTTTTTTTTTTTTTTTTTTTTTTTTTCCTTTTCTTTTCTCTAAAGCCAAATGCAAACAAAATGAGGAGGAATCTGATTTCTTTCAAATTGGCCTCATCGACTTTGTCCTCATCTTCAATAATTGTCGTCAAGGAAGAAAGTAATATGAAACAAGTTGATAAGCATAAGGAAATACACCAACAAAAATTCAGTATATTTCCATTGAAATTGAATTTGTGTATTTATTTGATTCGTGGGATGTTTCTTTGCTTTTACTTTTGACCTGAACAAAATGAATGAAGAACTTGGCTTTTTAGGCTTATTGGGGTCAGAATTCTGCTGCTTCTTCTTTGGCTATTCACTTTGGTTTCTGCGAGCCAACTGTTTGATAAAATGCATGACACATATATGGTTACATGGACGGTATCACCAGAAGGCCAAGTTGGAGGAGAGCAATCCACTAGTTCCAAAGTGTCTTTATTAAAGAATTGAAAGGTTTGTCTATGGTTGCAACTTTGCTATTAATTGTGAAAATAAAAGAGGAGATTGTGTTGAGTTATAGGCAGCTGTGATTTTCCATGATTTATGAGAGATCCATTGATTTTCCCTTAAAATTTCTTTCTGGGTTTGTTAATTGGGTTTTGTTTCCCGTTCCTTGGGAGTAACAGAGGCAATTAAGGCATGTAACACGTTGGACTACACATCATTCGTCCACTGTGGCAGTCACATTATTTCATTGTCTAACTTGGCAAAAAATTACAATTTGGTACTCATTCTTTTGATTTTCATTCAATTTTTGGACGAAATTCAAAATCTAGGGTGAAAAATGCACATTCTTGCATAGTTTAGAGTATTTTATCAACAAAATTAAATTTGTGGTGAAATTTGCATTGCCCAGAGTTGAGAGTGAAATATTTAATTTAGCTGTTTAGTGGCAACAAAAGATGGATATCCTAACCCTCTATGCCACATAATAACTTCTTGACGCACATCACCACTCTTCCCTAACAAGGCTTGGGATTTCTTCTCAAGGAGATACAAGCCATCATGCACTCAACCACTAACCATTTCCCTTGTCTTCAGATCCTGCAAAAAACAACGGGTTGGATAAAAAAAGGCTCTACATTGAAGGTCATTGGTGATAGCAAGCACAGATAAGATATTAACTAGAAGCTAGGTGACGTAGCAAGATAAGTGTTGAAATAAGAATTATGTATCAATAATTCTTAACCAGCTTCTATGACAAAAACTTGGGGGAAAACTCTCAATATATTGAATAAATGATAACAAAGTTTGATGATCTAGAAAAAAGAAACTTAGGGCTATTTATAATCATCAGATCCTAACATAATAGGAATCCTAAATTAAGTAAGAATCATAACTAAAACCTATAAAATAAATAACTCTTAAATAAAATCTAAATATAAAATACTTATCAAACTAGGACAAGTAATGTAATCCTTATGAAACTAGGAAAAGGAAATAACCCTTATCTATGGAATTAATCCTTAGCTCCCACATGCTCCACATCATTTTCATCCACTTGAGGAAAACTCGTCATCGAGTTCTTGTTAGGCTCATCCGAGGGGTGAATGGTTAAATGTCTGCTACGTTAAACGTTTCGGAAATGTTAAATGAAGTAGGAAGATCCACCACGTAAGCATTATCATTGATTTCGCTAAGTATATTATAAGGGCCATACTTCTTTGGTTGTAGCTTGCTATAAGTGCCAACTGGAAACCTCTCCTTTCGAAGAAATACCATCACATCATCACCAACATTGTATCTTTGCTTTCTGCGATGAAGATCTACAACTCTCTTATACTTAGCCTTGGTTTGTTCTAATTTTTCCTTCACTTCTGCCTGAATTTCTGGCCATTAACTTGCCAAATTTCTAGTTGCAATACTAACTCCAGGAGTCTTTGACAATTTTACCAAGTCAAGTCCATGTTGTGGTGGCTTTGTGTGAACTATCGAGAATGGTAACCTTCCAATGGAACTATGAATAACATTATTATAGGTGAACTCAGCTTCTGCAAGAGCAAAATCCTATTGTCTTAGTCGACTGCTGCAAATACTTCGAATCAAATTCGCTAATGTTCGATTTACCATCTCAGTTTGGCCATCCGTTTGTGGATGTGCTGTGGTACTCAATTGTAAAGAAGACTCAAACAAATACCATAAAGTGCTCCAAAAATGACTAAGGAACTTTGTATCTCGATCTGATGTGATTGTTTTAGGCACTCTATGCAAATGGACTATTTCTCGAAAGAACAACTTGGCTATAGAAGAAGCGTCAGACGTCTTCTTACAAGGAATAAAATGGGCCATTTTAGAAAATCTGTCAAGGACTACAAAAACAGAGTCCGCTCCCCTTTGTGTTCGAGGTAATCCAAGGACAAAATCCACGCACAAATCCTCCCAAATGTTTTCAGGGACCAGTAATGGCATATGCAACCCTTTATTCTGAGATTGCTCCTATGCGGTTTGACAAACTTAACATTGCTTCACAAACTTCTCAACATCTCTACGAACATGAGGCCAATAAAATCACTCTATTACTGCATATACAGTCTTATCTCTTCTCATATGTCTAGCTAAACCTCCACCATGCAAATCACGAGTTATTTTCTCTTTTACTGAAGATTTAGGAATGCAAAGTTGGTTGCCTTTCATTAAAAACCCATCATGAATATGATAATCATTAGTAAGTTGGTGAGTAGAACATTTATGCCACACAGTATGAAAGTCTTCATCATCAACATACAATTTCTTTCATGGTGTCAAAACCCACAATTTCTTGGTTCATGGTCAGCAGCAAATTTGCTCTTCGACAACTTTATTTTGAACACCTGACTTTTGCATGAGTTTAAATGGAAACTTTTGCATGAACTCAGACCATCTAGCATGCATATCCTTACTAATCCTCCGTTGGCTATTCAAGTATTTCAATGCATCGTGATCGGAGTAAAGAACAAATTCACGACCAATCAAGTAATGCTCCCATGTCTTTAATGCACGAATCACAGAATAAAATTTTGTCATGTGTGATCCACTTTATTCTACCTTCTCTTAATTTTTCACTAAAGTAAGTTATGGGATGCTTTTTTTTTTTTTTGGGGGGAAAGAACAGCTCGAATTCCAACTCCACTTGCATCACATTCAACCTCAAATATGCATCAAAATCAGGTAATGCCAACAGAGCAGAATCTTCCTACGCCGCGTGAAGTTGGTGACGCGGCTTCGAGCGATGACCGGTCGGCAGTCAGGCCAGCTTCTAAGGGAGGCTGTGTCGTTGACGCACGCCTGCAAGACCTCAGACCTGAATAGGCAGTCCCTAAACCTAGGTTGAACAGCTAGAAAAAGAGCTACTCGAAAAAAATTCCATTAAAATATACTATATTCTCTCACCAGATCTCTCATGCTCTGATTCCATGTTGGAACTGGGTCTAACTCACCTGAAAACCTGAGTTGACAAGTGAGGATTGCGCAGCCTATAAAGACTAGATCCTCCGCACTCCTATCCAATGTGGGATTTCAACACACTCTCTCACGTCAACTGGCGTGGGCCTTCAAAGGCTGGGGCCAGGCGTATCATCTGGCGTGTGTGAGGCCAACACGTGGTGTGACCCATCATGTGGGGCGTGAGGCCTGATATCATGTTCGAACTAGGCCTAACTCACCTGAAAACTGAGTTGATAGGTAAGGGTTGCCCAACCTTGTAAAGACTAGATCCTCCTCACTCTTATCCAATGTGGGATTTCAACATTTGTTCATAGGATATCCATATTCTATATGTTTTCATTTCCATACAAGTACAACTACAACCCTTAAAACTTAGCAACATCCATTAAAAAAAAACACCTGTGCATGCTAATGAGATGGTAATGTGATGAATTCTAGCATTGGATTGCATCATGTATCTATTATGGACCACCATCATTTTTCCTATTATTTCTAGATAGTCAAGCTCTTTAAAGGGAACTGGAAAACCTTGGATCTCCATAGAGATCATAGTTAAAAAAGTCAGTTCAGTATTTGGATCTAGTGTTTTGTATCAATTTTCATGGCCATTGGTACAAATCCTACAAGTGAATCATGTTTAAGCAAAAATCATGAATGAATTGGCAAAATTGATGCTGAATCGTTGGAATAGCGGTGATGGGTTTGATGGTAAGAACAAAAACGAAGTAAAAACCACTTTTGCCTCCAAAATTTTCTCATATGCTTCGTGTTGTCTAGCTGTGGAGGAAGAAGTGCTTTGTAAACTAGAGACCACAAAATGGAAAATAGTGTTGAGATCAATTGAGATGTAGGTGAGGAAGGACAAAAAACACGATGAAAGGGACATATCGATAATTGAAAATTAGGGAAATTTTGGTGGATAGTAGACTTGGAACGTTCATGGAGTAAATAGCAGCAAGTTTCAAAATTTAACTAATAGCATAATATTTTTAAAAATTCCAAATGCCCTTCCCAAACCAAAGTAGAATCTTGTTGGTTTAATTTAGTCTGAACAGTAACTTGTATATAAACAAAATCTGGCAAGTGTAGATATTGCCAAAAAAAAAAAAAAAAAATTTATAAAGCTAGTTACAAACTTAGATTCCAATGATTCAATGACTAGGATTTGATTCCAATAAGCTGCAATTATGTAGTGAATGAGTATGGAGTTTGACGTAAAACTTATTATGATTAAATCTGGGTTGGGGAGATGTAGATGAAGATGGAGTCTAATGAGTGTGGTGATTGGTGTGTGAACAGATGAATCACATTTCACATATTTTATTTATATACAAATATATAGATAAATTATATAAATATACACTTTTATACTGCATTATGTTTGGAGTATATATGAGTATATAAAATAGAGTATATTAAATATACACTTGTATATTGCATTCTGCTTGCGGGTTTTTGTGAGCATATTAAATAGAGTATGTAAATATACACTTGTATATTGCATTCTGCTTGGGGGTATTTGTGAGCATATAAAATAGAGTGTATAAATATACACTTATATTCTATATTTGTTTGGAGCATATATGAGTATATAAAATAAAGTATATAAATATACACTCATATTATTTTCTCTGTTTGAGGCATATATGAGTATATAAAATAAAATATATAAATGTACACTTATATTCTAAATTTTGTTTGGCGTATATATGAATGTGTAAAATATAGAATATATAAGATTTACACTTATATACTACATTCTGTTTGGGGTATATATAGTAGATAAAATAGAGTATATAAATATACACTAATATATTACATTTTGTTATATATGAGAAGATAAAATAAAGTATATAAATATATACTTATTTACTACATTCTGTTTGAGTTATATATATTTATATATATACTTATATATACTATGGTAGTGGAGGGTTAGGGCGTATAATTTTACTCTCCAAATCTGCTGTATGCTTGATTTTTGAACTTACCTTCTATTGGCAGAATCAAAATTTGAATTCTGATATTTACTCATGTTTCCCTTGAAAATTTATAAGGGACAATGGGTGATGCAGGAGCATCCAAGCTGTTTTGGAAGCTAATGTTTTCATTATTATTTTTGGACTCTTTTAATTGTTTAGGAAGTTCTCTCAGTTTCAGTTTTCTTCTCATGTTTACGTTTTGGTTTTCTTATTTATTAAGTTATCTAATTAGGACTTTAGTAATAGGGTTTATCCTAACTAATATAAATAGGGCCGTAAGCTGATGTACGTAGATTATTGTTATTTTTATTATAAATATTCAGTTTTCTGAATTTTGTGGTTTATCTTTATGAAACCTATTTTTGGTCCACTGCAATCTTTCTAATCTAGTCCTATTTGTTTAATTGTCCTAAACCTTTCCACTACTCTAGTAAGTTAAGTTGTAATCCACTAATTGCCAAGTCGCACTAACAATAAAAAAATGGACAGTTACAAACAAATGTACAACTTAAAGTAATTTGTAATTAAGTCCCAATAATTACAATTAAAATCCTAATACAAGGCTTATAAGACGCTTAATGAGTAAATTAGTACTATTTAATAAATTTAATAAAAAGTTACTTTTGTTAAAATATAGATGTTATTATAAATTATTTCTAAAAGTTCTATGGATCGAATCTTGATTGATTCCTGATTCTTAATTCAAAACTAATTGGAGAGAGTTCCCAACTCAAGATTCGTTAGAGAGTTTGGATCTTTGATTTGATAGAAATTTGAATTAGTGTCTTATTATGTAATTGCCCCCTTAAATAGGATTAGACTGTGACATAAGTAGGAAACTTGTACTTGTTAGGAAGATAACTAACTAAAAGGAATTGTGCATTAATCTGTAAATATGTATTGAAGGGACCCTTTACTAATTAGGAACCTATACCAACATGTCCTTAAAATTAGCTCCCTCCCACTCTTGGCCTCAAGCTCAATTCATAGGTGACTCAAAATCTTCAGCCAACTTAAGCCAAAAAAGCTTCGCACACTGATGAGTGGTGGAATATGACTCATCAAAATTGTGGCATAAACCTTCTAAGTGTTGTTCAAACATTTAGTCTTGATCAACTCTGGTGTAGGATCGTGTCATGGGTCTAGTATAGACATCCACCATTTGTCCTATTATTTCTAGGCAACTCAAGCTCTTCAAAAGGAACTTGAACCTTGTTAGAGATAGCATTTGATCACTAAACTCATTAGCGAGAGATCCTAGCTCAAGACTCATTAGAGATAGTCTTTGGATCTCAGGTTTGATAGAAATTTCAAATAGGGTTTTATTATTTAATTTCCCTCTCAAATGTGATTAGACTTGTTAGATAAGTAGGAAACCTATACTAATAAGGAAAATAGCTAACCAAAAGGAATCATGCGCTAATCAGGAAACCTGTACTAAAGGGACCTTACGCTACTTAGAAACTATTAACATGTCCATAACATGTTAGTTTTTCATAACACCAATGATCTCATGCTTCGGGCTGCATGAATGGTGACTTTTGTTCAGAACTAAACCTTTATTTATTTGTTAATTGAAATTGTAACTTTTTGGAATTGTATTGAATTGAACTTGTTGGTTCCATAATTTGATGATGTTAATTTATTTCCTAGAATCAAACTTCCATAATATAAGGGATTGAGATTGAATTTTTTAACCGAATAATAAAACTAAGAAACCAAGTTAACTTGTTTTGGCTAGTTTTGGTTTCAACCATTGTATACTCAACACTGCTCATTTTTGCTTATTTAGGGAACTATTATGGTATTTTGCTGTCCATTATTTCAAATTGATAAAGTGTTTGTTAAACAAAAGAAGATTGAAGTTGTAGTTGCAATTTTCATGTTTATCAGCTATGCTATTTTCTTGTCAATTATTTGCCATTAAGAGTTTTGCACCACAAGGATTGTAAATGAACCTAGCCAATCAAGCCTTAAAAAGTTTAGGGCTTGATTTTTTAGTTAGGACAAAATCCTGAGCTTAGTTTTAAATATTACATCTTGAGCTTAAAAATATCAAAATTGATCTCTTTTCATTTAAAGCTTGTCAAGTTCAAGCTCAATAAGAGATTGATTTTCAGGCCCATCAAGAGTTTGAGTTGATCTTCAAAATAGATTTCTCACTATTGTATAGTCAATCTGTAATTCAATAACAATTACACAAATAATATTAAAATACAATAGCATACAATGATATGAAAAATTTAAAATGAACAACTGTAATTGCATCACTAAGAATCAAATAAATTTAGTTCCATCACATCAAACTCATTTTTTTTGCTTTTATTTATAATAATTGTTTCTAGCTGTTATAAAGACCACAATTATGATACTATGTTTTTATAATATTATCAGGTAAAATATTAAGTATAATTATAACATTAGTATACACTAAACCAATTAGGTATCGTCATAGTTATATGTGCAAATATACTATTGTAATATTAAAATATGATTAAAAATTCTTTAACTATAAGTTTGTAACAAAAAATTATTTCATATAATTGTCTGATGGCTGCTGATATAGTAATTTATATTTTATAGAATATAGAATACTATTAATAAAGTTAGTAATATTTATATTTTGAAAATGTAGTAGTTATTGTGAAGAACTTGTAAATGAACTAATTCATGAGTCTTTTAGATGAGTTAGTTTGCAAGCAAGCAACCATATATGAGCCAACACAGAGCTTGTTCTTGAGCTAGCAAATGAGCTTAATAAATATGCTGGTTGCCAAGCCTTATCCAAGCTTCACGTTTTAGTTAGACTAATTTATCAAATGAGCCTGAAAATAAGGCTTAAACTTGGTTCATTTTTTTTTTTTTTTTTGGAAATCGAATTGAGCTCAAACCAAGCCTCAAATAAGTTTCCATATAGCTCTATCGGTCACCAATATGAAGAATGTTATTAATGATTTTAAAATTGAGATTAAATGGAAGTACTGTCACAAATCAATATGAAAATGATAGTGATTTTATATCAGCTGCTGCAACCCTGACTTTGTTTGTCCATTTGCAATATAATTGAATTAAATAATAAACAGGAATCCATAAGATGTAAGTTTAGAATAAAAAATGTTAACAAAGTATGATTATTAAGTTAATTATTCGGCAAAACATAAGAAATGCTTGTTTCTACTTAATTTTTCTATGTTCCCTGTCTTAAATTAGTTTCTACCTTATGGAATTTCATATGAAAACTTTGCTAATCTACTATGCTTTTGTTGCATCATTGGCATGGATCAGTAAATCATTTTGCAATGAGCATATTTACTAATGACTTATATATTATTCTTTCATCAAGGGGATGATCATAGTATCATGATATATTATCCCAGTTCTGCAGGCGGGGGTATGAAGGAATTATTTAGAAAGGTATGTTTATTTCTTGACAATCTTATGTTTTATATAAATTGGAATAAAAATGTCACTCCATCCTTCTTTTTGATCCTAACATGTAAATAAGTAATTTTAGGCATTCTTAAATCCTAGGTAAAACTCCTATGAACTATGAAGAGAGATGTATATTAGAATAGGTTTCGCATGAAACCCATATCTTGTTTGTGGTTCTTAGCAACAAGATGTAGCATTTCATTGGAACTTTTAGCATGTGGAATTACCTTTTTTTTGTCATCAGTTTTTATATACTGATAAGCATCTATGTTGTTTATTACTTTATATTTGACTTTTTTTGAATTAGGTTGGAAATCGATCTAGTGAGTTCCACCCAGAGGTTAGAAGAGTGAGGCGTGAAGGCTCTTATATATATGAAGAATTTATGCCGACAGGAGGAACAGATGTCAAGGTTGTATGCTTGGCATTTATATCACATCCTAATAGTTTTATATTTTGTTTGTTTTGAAGTCACATTCTGGTGCAATAGTTTCAAAGACCACCGTTTTTGAACTTAAAGTTGCTTGCTTTGATTTTATAATTTAAAGAATTAGTTTTCTTTAGGTTGAAAGTAAAGTGAACTTCTATTTTTCCTTTTACGATTGCTACTAACAGCTTCCATGAAAATAGTTTTGATATTGTGTTGACTTTCTGCTGTCAGTCATTTTGATGGTTCGTGTCCTTCCATGTGCTATGGATGAGCACATATGCTGTGACTGTGATGGGCTTCCTTTCCATTGATTGACTATGTTTATGCAAAGTCTTCTATTTTT
This sequence comes from Croton setiger, assembly GCA_948099555.1. NCBI lineage: Eukaryota > Viridiplantae > Streptophyta > Magnoliopsida > Malpighiales > Euphorbiaceae > Croton > Croton setiger. Next base: position 13,349 of record CANUEY010024727.1, on the reverse strand, counting down.
AAAACCTATAAAGTATTGAGGAATTGACTTTGTGATAAGGAAAATGAAGTTCTTGCCATCTCAGTTTTTTTTGGGTCATTATCAACTCGTAGTTGTCTCCACCGGTCATTGCTTTCGTAATGTGCTGTTTATAGGCTGTTTCCCCACTTCCTGCTAGTCACTACTGGTTGATTTTGATTTTTGAAATCATTTTTTATCTTCACTGATGCTTTTTGTACCTTATTCTCCCTACATTTTTTCACTTGCAACTTTTACTTATGTAATATGTAGATTTATGTTTTCTTTTAATTGGCTGCTTTTCCATCTCGTTGAGTGATTATAGGTATACACAGTTGGCCCTGAATATGCACATGCTGAGGCAAGGAAGTCTCCTGTTGTTGATGGTGTTGTTATGAGAAACCCCGATGGCAAAGAGGTACCCCCCATTTACTATCTCTATTATTTGATTGGCCAATCCTTTACATAAAGTCAATGTTTTGGCAATTCCTTTTGAGGGGATGAATCAAGATTCTGAATAAAGATCTAGATTTTTGTTCGTCCTTCACTGTAATAGTATCTTAGGAATTTATTAGGCATCTCTCTTCCATATATTTGCACTGTATTTTGCCATTCTGAGATAGATGGCCTCATTTGCTCTCTCATTATTTTGCAAATCTGATGGGGAAATACAAAGCCCAATACCCTTTAAGTTGCCCAGTCCAAGACCTCCACTATATATACAGGGCATTGAAGAGAATTCTGTTGTTCGGATTAGGGCAGATAAATCTGCACAGGCGTTTGCCTGGGGACTGACTTCATTCAGTCATTTGTTTTTTCTTTTGCTTATCCTTTTTGTTCCTTCTATCTAATACAGTAATACAATCTTTACTCAACGAATTGCATATTTCTTTACTCAATATACTTTCCCTTATAAATTGTTCCTAACTCTATGAAATCCTATAATGTTTCTTCTCTTACCAGCAATATTGATGCTATTTGTCTTGGCATAATTGATTCCCGTGAAATATATATATTTGGATGTCATACATTCTTGGTTGATGGTTCATTTATTTTGTTCCACATAAGAAAAAACTTTCATTTTTTGTTATTAGTTATTACAACAGTCTTCTATGGCTGATCAAATTGTATAAATGCCAAAAGTATCTGTAGAATATCATAAACTATGTTGAACAATATCACATGCATGTTGAGGTTGTTTGACCAAGTCCTATGGAGTTGATCGTTTGCCTTTGTGAAGACTTATATTTTTCTGGTTGATGGTGATACAATGACAGAGGATAATAACAGTTAAATTGAAAACTGAACATTTTTGTTCAACATGAAATATTGCACTTGCATGCTGACTGTTGTTGGATGTCATCCATATAATGCATGATCAATTACACTTTAGCATTGTTGGAAACTAAATCCCACATTGGATATAAATAAATTAGGAAGGACTTATAAAGGAATGAGTATTGGACTTAGCACAAGCCAAGTGATTTTGTGCAAGATGGGTTCTAATGCTCATCCCATATAAGTCCACATTTGTGTGGGCCCAAGGACTTCAACAGGCATCATCGCTTAAGATTTCTTTAGAGCAGAAAACTCTTGGTCAGCCGCAGACTTCAACCAGTTTACAATTGATTATGGATTTAGTTTCCGGTTGAAATGTAGCTTATTTTCTATATACTTAGTACTATGGTTAATGATTCATCTTTCGAAATTGTGATTAATGTCATCGATGTAGGATATGTTTGCTTGTGGTGGTGAGGGACACAGATTAGGATGCTTAAGAAGCATGAGCGATGAGATTTTTCTTGAAAGTTTGAATTGTGTTGAGACATATTGAATGTTTTGACATAAAACAAGTAGTTTTCGGAAATAGAATGTTTTGAATTGTGGTGGTTAATGCTCTTGGATTTGGAGGAACGTAAACAGAAATCAAATCATATGTGAGGCACGCATGGTGACAAGTTTTAATTGAAGTCCTAAATACAGTTATCATTGAGTAAATCAGAAAATAAAGTTATTTACAGTCATATGAGCACACATTTCTTTTGTTGTTCAATTGCTCTTCAAAACCTGTGTCATGTGTACTCATTCCCTTCATTGGTCTTCATAGTGGTCTGTTGATATATTTTATTGAACTTATTCCCTTCATTGGTTCATGTGTACTCATTTTTGTTTATATTGGATTTCCATTTGTCATCTTCAAGTTTGTGTTTTTACTTGTTAAATGACATTTAAAGAGTTGTTCACTGAATAGCATGTTTTCATGAAGTTTATTTGTTCATGGAAGCATTGACAGTAACAAAATGGAAAATGTTCATTACAATTTGAAAAGGGAAAGACTTATGCTGGGGATTGGGAACTTATTTACAAATTCAGGAACTGATAAGCAGCACTACTGTGGTGGAACTTGCATTGGTTTAAATTGCAGTCTGAGGATATGTTTGATAACACTGTTGTTGATTTGTTTGGCAGGTGAGGTATCCTGTGTTGCTGACACCCAATGAGAAGCAAATGGCTAGAGAAGTCTGCATCGCATTTAGACAAGCTGTATGTATTGGAATTTAGTTCAAATAATCAGTATTCTTCTGATTTCCTAGATGTGAATTTATCAACTTTGTTGTGGCTATTTGAAATGTCTAATGCACTTTAGTTGATGTTTGTTTTAGTAATTACTTGGTCAACACAATACTTTAGTCTTGATTGTCACGTCCACTGTATACATATATATATATATGTGTGTGTGTGTGTGTGTGTGTGTATGTATGTGTGTGTATCTATATCTATATTTTCAAGGGATATTAATAGAGGATCCATACAGCTGAGCCCAACTAGTTTGGGACTAAGGTTCTGTTGTTGTTTTTGTAACCTGGTCCAATCAGGTTGCTCAAATTTTTCACTCTGAACTCTTTTTCTAGGTGAAGAGAATGTGACTTTTAGGGATCTCAATAATAGGTTCTTTGATTTTTTTTGGTGGCAGTTACTTTGTTATAACTAGTCTTTGCAGTTTATCTTAAGCAGATAATTCTCATTCAAACGTGAGGTCGTAAATTTGTTAAACTTGAGGTAGTCTTAACATGTTAAAGTATCTTCCTAGAGATGCATGTGAGAGTAAGTTGATTTTAGTAAACTAAACTCCAGTTTTATGTCTGTGTTACTTGTATTTATTATTGTTTCCATTAAAAATTGTTATTGCGCTATTGGTTGCAGGTTTGTGGGTTTGATCTCTTGCGTTGTGAAGGACGGTCATATGTTTGTGATGTAAATGGATGGAGTTTTGTGAAAAATTCCTACAAGTAATTATTCACTTTCTTCTCATTCTTAAGCTAGGGCAAAAGCAAGAGTTGCTAAAAACAATTAAAAATCACTTTAGGAGTAGAAAATTCAGGTGCCATTATTTGTGTTGTTGCCTTTACTGTACAAACTAAATGTCAGATTCTTTGCCCTTGTTCCCCATCTTCTGAGGAATTCTAATCCTCAGAAACAATGGCACATGAATTTTTGTGCTGACATAAAATTTTGCAGATCTGAAACAGTTAAAGACTGAATAGTGAATAAAATGTTAAAAGACTTGGTGAAAATCATCATGATGCATCGGTTCTTTTGTAATTGACACACATCAACAATCATATTAGTTGTGCTGATAGAGAACTCTTATCTATGCTTGGTGTATTTGACCAGCCATACACAAAACCAATAATTATTTGGTGGTGTACAATAATAACAAAAAAAGGGTATTTATGTCTTCTTACCAGGAGGGTGTTGGAATGGACAAAAGATAATAATGCTAAATTTTTATTGGTTTGGTGGATGAGTAATCCTATATACACGAGCAGATAAGAAATTTCCTGTCCTGATAATTCTGAACAACTAATCATCATTATGTATAGTTTGATTGGAACTGACTATGGTCAACAGTACTCATTAAACTGTTAATTAAATATTACATTGTTTAAGAGTTTTTATTCAATTCTTCTAGTCTTTCTCATTGCTTCTATTTATTATTGCTGTTACTATAAAAGATCAGCAAAGATATTGCCAATCCTGAAGAAAGATGGCAAAGTCAGAATATGTGGAGACTATTGATACCTGTTGCATGATAAAATTAACTTTTCCGTAATATGGAGTAGTACGAAAAATGGGTAATTTGAGAACTTAAGTTTGGAATCACCCACCTTTTAAAAACTCTTACAAAAAAGTCACTATTTACTTTTTTATTTTTTGTGAATTATATTCAACTAGGTATAAACTATTTGTAAACTTATCATAAATTGATTGTAACGACCTTTTTGCACTATTTTTTTTGGTCATCGAAACCAATAATTTTAGTAGCTATTTTGTAAAAACCTGGAGAAGTAGAACTAGACACTGGTAGGGTTGTTAATGAACCAAACTGAACATCAGCCTGTTCGAGCTTTGATTCGTTAATAATCTCGTTAGCTCAGTTTGAGCTTCAAATATGAGCTTAAGTTGAGCTTAGTTTGCAAGGTTCACTCTTGAGCTTGAATTATTTTTCATGGATTATTACTAACTACATAAATATTCATGCGTCATGATTAAAATTCTTCAATTTCTTCCTCCATCATTTGGCAAATCAGTAGAGTTTTCAAATACACTTTAAAATAGAAATTTAAAAATGAAATTAACATTTATATAACCAAACCACAGATAAATAAAGGTAATAAAATTGAAAAGAATTTAAGTAGAGTCTTGCATAAAAACATGGAAGTTCATAGCACAGTTTTGCAATTTCATGCATTCTTTGGAATAACGCTCGAAACAACACTTTCAAATCAATTGAAGCTGTTAAAGCATGCTGATCAAACATTTTTTTTGTTTCATGAAAATCTGATATTGTGTATTTTGTTTTCATTCTCCTTATTTTTAGGCTGAATGGATCCATTTTTTTCTTTGACATCATGTAACTGCTTTTAGTTTCTTTATATTTTTGCAGATATTATGATGATGCTGCTTGTGTGTTAAGGAAGATGTTCTTAGATGCCAAAGCTCCTCACCTTTCATCAGTAATTCCACCCACATTACCATGGAAAGTCAACGAACCAGTCCAACCTTCTGAGGGACTTACTCGTCAGGGAAGTGGGATTATTGGTACATTTGGGCAGTCTGAGGAGTTACGCTGTGTGATTGCGATTATTCGCCAGTACGTTGCAAAAATCCGCTCATACTTTTACTTGATTAGTTAATTAAGGAATTCAATTCACATGCTAGTGAAATTTATTTGCAACTGAATCCATTATGTTTTACCATATGTTATAATCTAGAAATCAAATTAGTGTTGTATCTGGCACAAATGAAGAAGTATGTTCATATTTGTTTTTTCAAAGCATGCCCTGCTGGCATCAATGAACAAGAGTGAGAAGACAGAATGGAGTTGAAGTTTTGCTTAAGTGGAAGAATGCAGTATACTTAAGTTCCCTTGAATTGCAGTATTTTGGAATTTAATTTTTTTTTTTTTCTATCATAAAGGATTCATCTAAGTATTCTGAAATTCATGTGACTGAAGTTGCAGAATTTGAAATGAGAATTCTTGAGGTCTCTTAAGCATGGAAAAAAATTGAAAATGGATTCTTCAAAATTTTGATGAATTTCATTCCAAACTATGAGGTGAATTTAAGTTCTCTTTCTTACATAAGTTTCACATCGGCAGTGGTGACAGAACTCCAAAACAGAAGGTGAAGTTGAAGGTTACTGAGGAAAAGCTATTAAACTTGATGCTGAAATATAATGGGGGACGACCTAGATCTGAGGTAATTTGGTTTGTTGGTACTTTCCCTTTTATGCTTCATTTTCTGTGCTAGAAACTTGTTAACATTCCCTCTCTCTCTCTTTCTGTCTCTCTCTCTCTCTCTCTCTCTCCCGCACACGCACACTGTCGTGCAGACAAAACTTAAAAGTGCTGTTCAGTTGCAAGATCTGTTAGATGCCACACGAATGCTTGTACCACGGACCAGGTATCTCTCAAAACTGTAAAATTTCCTCTAATTTATCTTTGTTGTATGTTTAATTTGTACATGTATGTGTAATCTGCCTCAACAACGTGCTCATCTAGAATTTAATAAATTGCATTTTGAACATATGCTAATTACTAGGTACTGTGTTTTGATGTGCTCCAGTTACAAATTTATGAATACTTCCTTTACCATTGTTGACATCATGCATTTGAAGTATATATATTTTGTTTAGCAGTTAATGTGGTATCCTTGCTGTATCTTGGGTTCCTTTACTGAAATTACAATAAGAAAGGAAATTAAGTATTAACATTATCTGCCATTTTATTGGATTTGCAAGTTTGTGCTGATTTATTGGTGACATTGCATAGACCTGGTCGAGAAAGTGATAGTGAGGCAGAAGACTTTGAACATGCTGAAAAGCTTCGCCAAGTTAAAGCAGTTCTTGAGGAGGTTAGCTTCTTATTTCAGTAACTTCCAGTTCGATAGTAATGTTGCTGTTGTGTGTAGAAATGAACATATTACTATTATTATTATTGAACAATGAACATATTCTTGAGTTATTGTTTTATTGCTTCTATTGCTGTGTTCATATGTAGCTCACATCTTATTCAGTTTTTTATCCTGAAGAATCAATTTTAATTTTAACTTTGAGTTTAAACCACTATCTGCTTGGGAATGCAATGTTCTAACTGGAGCTATGTCGTAATTTCATGGTTATTTGATGTTCATGATGGACCTGCATTTCTGTAATCTTTAAAAATAAGCTTGAGCCAAGTGACAAGGAAAAATTATAAATTGTCATAACACCTAATCATTAACCTTGAGCTTATCAGTATAAAAGCAGCATTATGTTTCACAAAACATGGGATGGGAGCTTTTCTTGTTGTAATGTTTTCAAGTGTTTATGCTCCAGGGCGGACATTTCTCTGGCATTTATAGGAAGGTCCAATTAAAGCCGCTAAAGTGGGTTAAAGTTCCAAAAAGTAACGGTGAAGGAGAGGAAGAACGACCTGTTGAAGCTCTGATGGTTCTTAAATATGGGGGTGTTCTTACTCATGCTGGCAGGAAGCAGGTGTTAATTATTAATAATTCATACACAAGGCTTTTTAATCATCTTTGCATATTTAATAGAACTATAAAGATAGCTTCATTCAGGCATGCTATGAGAAATTGTTTTGCAGGCTGAAGAATTGGGTAGATACTTCCGGAATAATATGTATCCAGGTTAGATATTATTATTATTATTAATTTTTTTTTTTTTTTTTTTTTTGTGATTGCAAAATAATTTAGTTGACTTGTTTTATGGGATTATGCTCAAAAGATTATGTACCTTTATGGTTTATATATCATTATTCATCTCTCTAAATATTGTCACAATCATAGTTTTACCAGGATTCCCCTCACCCACTGCATACTGCAAACCAGATCATGCGACCCAAAACACGTTTCTCTTGTTGCACCGAAACACTTGTGACATGATCTGAGTCACCAAATCTAGTGAAACCATTAGGGTTAAATTTGCACAGATAGAAATAGAAGGTGCCAAAAGCTGAATATGAAGTATGCTAACTCATGTCTTTCATGGCTGATTATGATTTTGAAAGAAATTGAAACCATTAGGGTCAAATTTGCACAGATAGAAATAGAAGGTGCCAAAATCTGAATATGAAGTATGCTAACTCGTGTCTTTCATGGCTGATTATGATTTTGAAAGAAATTGAATTAATATTAGAGAGGTGAGAGATAATTGGTAAAATATAGGATAAAGAAGGGTAGGGATTCAAGAATAGAGTTTACAAGAAAAAGAAGATAGATCATGATGAAAAGAGAAATATATTTAGGCAGAGGACAGTTTAAGAGTTTACTTGGGATTTAAGTCTTCATGTATTTCCTAGTTCAGTTTATGGCTTCTGTAGTAATTGCACTATTATGATAATTGCATTATTTTTAGATCACAGTACAGATGTTTTGTTTTGTTTGAGAGAATTTATTAGAAAGAATCTTCTATGTTATTAGTAAAAGGGTACAACTACACACACATAGGACTACTCTAATGAGAAAAAGAAAAAGACCTACTCTTATGTAGATATACTCACAGTACCCCTCCTCAAGTTCGTGCACAATATCACACATGCAATTTGTGCTCTAGATCTTGGGGGTGATGGAGTATTAGTAGTATACATGGTCACCTTCCTCGTGCACTTTTGATTTTGTGAAATTGTTTACAATGCAATAAATTGTTTCGTTAGTATCTTCAAACTAAAGATTTCTTTAAATTCAATACTTAACATCCTTGTAAGTTTCTCTTGATAATATCTGGTATTGTCAGGTGAAGGTACAGGCTTGCTACGACTTCATAGTACGTACCGTCATGACCTTAAAATTTACAGCTCTGATGAGGGTCGTGTGCAGGTATAGCTTGATAGTTTGGTAGTTTTAATTTCATTTTATTAGGTGTTTTCTTCATTGCCAAATGTTTGTCCTGAATTGCCAAAAACTTGATTTAGAATATATTTGTTTGCAGATGTCTGCAGCTGCATTTGCCAAAGGTCTCCTTGACCTGGAAGGACAACTTACACCAATCTTGGTATGTGTTCTTATGGTTTTAGGGTTTGATTGCTTGTTGATGTTCAATCATAACTAAAATAAAGGTTTGTACAGGTTTCCCTTGTTAGCAAGGATTCCTCGATGTTGGATGGGCTTGACAATGCCAGCATTGAGATGGAAGAAGCAAAGGTTTGTCTTGGATTGTGATATATATGCATGTTGTGTGGTCACTACTTAGATTAGGGCCCAAAGAATTGCTAATGCAATCCACTGGAGTTAATTTAGTGCTTATTCTATTATTGCTGTTTGCTATTTGAAGGTTAGTGACAAGTTTGCTTTTTGTGATCGTAAGTTCATGAATTCTTTTGGAACAACCTCTCAGATGTAAAATACTAATGGAAAAAGTAGGGGGGCATAAGACAACTCTCTCCTTACCCTACCAAAACCTAGTCCCCTATTAACCATGCATATTATTGTGGGCGTTAGTTTTTAAATGTCCTTTAGGTATTTGAATTTGCTCCATGATGAGTATAAAATATGAACCAGAACTGGGAAGAAAGTGTTTCAAGTTCATTTTATTTGTTTCCATTATGCGATAAGTAACATTCTCCGGATTTTGTAAGAGAGGTGGCATTACAACTTTACTTGTCAACTTCGAATAATGTGGATTGGCATACTTGTGATGAGTTTGCACATTTAAAAGGCCTATAGCATGTGCATGCATTGATGACTTTATAACCTGTTCAATAAAATGGTGGAGCTGATATTATATATCCTATTCATTCAATCCACAGTTTATATTAATTTCAATTATAAAATGCATTAAATTGGATATTGTCTAGATAGAATTTTTTATTTTCTAAAAAAGGTACTGGTTTAACCATTTGTTTTTATGTAGTATGAAATCGGCTTACCAACTCAAATTACCTTCTGTTGTGCTTGTGTTAAGGGTAATTAGTTCCTGTTGTCTTGCTTATTTTTGCAGGCTAGGTTAAATGAAATCATAACTTCTGGTGTAAAGACACTTAGTAGCAACGGTTCCTCTGAATTTCCTTGGATGGCAGATGGAGCTGGACTGCCTTCAAATGCTTCTGAGCTCCTTCCCAAACTCGTATCTTTATTTTCACATTTTACTTTGTACTCCTAGTCTCCTACATATATTTCCCTATATGATTGAACATCTGCATGTTTATTTGATATGATAAATGAAATTGTAATAGAAATGGGTCACAGGTTTTTTTTTTTTTAATCAGATTTCAAGTTATTAAGAATTATAAATTGAAATAGATGTCATTCAATATGAATTCAAGTTTTTCAAATATGACAATGGATAAAAATATTTTGGATTCCTTATGAGGACAATATATAAAAAAAAAAGAAACCTGCTTATAAATTGTGTTTCACTTCTAACTAATTTAGAGTGAACTTAATGAAACTAAAGTGATTGATTTGAACATAAAAATATGTAAAACCATTTTGGACACCTTGTGAATAAAGCCAAAAAAATGGCGACCCATTTAAGTAAGAATGGTATGCTGTTTCTAATTACATTATTAGACTACAAATATGTTTGATTGAATCATATTACGTCTTTCTGTAATTTAGCAACACAATATAAGTGTGTTTTATTGCCTTGTTATTCTGACTGCAATGCTTAAATGTTGTTTTTAGTTATTTGTGGTAAATTTGTTTCACACAGAACAGAACAAATTTTATTTAATTTTTCACAAGTCACTGAATCAGACACCAGATGATTAAGATTTCATCTCATTGGATTATAACCTATTTTTGGACTTGTCTTTCTCTAATTATATATTTTTCGTCCACAGGTAAAATTGACTAAGAAGGTCACAGAACAAGTGAGATTGCTGGCCAAGGATGAAGATGAAGAACTTACAGAGACAAGCTCATACAATGTTATTCCCCCATATGACCAAGCAAAGGCACTTGGTAAGACAAATATTGATATTGATCGCATTGCTGCTGGATTACCCTGTGGTAGTGAAGGATTCCTTTTGATGTTTGCACGTTGGAGAAAACTAGAAAGGGACTTGTATAATGAACGCAAAGAGTAAGTGAAAAGAACCTGGATCTGGATGTTGGCTCATTGCTTTGTATGGCTACTATCTTCGCTGATGTTCTGTCACCGTTGTTTTAATTGCAGACGTTTCGATATAACACAAATTCCTGATGTTTATGACTCTTGCAAGTAAGTTCTCTTTCTGATTTGTATTTTCATGCAAGGAGTTAGTAATATTAGTATCCTCATGACAAAGTAATAAATTCCATTAGTTTTCATATCTATATTTTGGCGTAATGTTATGATTTTTACTGAAGAAGACATTCTTTTACTAAGCTAATAATCATTGTAATCAATGGTGCGAAGGGCTCCTAGAGCATAAATGAAAGAGGCATGTGGCCAAGTTGTTGGAACAAAAGTGCAGAAAAAATGATGAAGTTTGATAAAAATTCTGCTGTCAAAAAATGCAGAATATGAACAAGAATCGAAACTTCTTTTTTTTTTTAATCAAAAGTAAAAAAAAAAAAAAAAGGAACGCTACCTTTTATTGAGTAATTGACACAATTTATACAATCTGAAAATAACAAACTTCTAATTAGGTGCAACTAATTAGATATGGATAAAATTGAAACAAAAAAAAAACTGCAACTTAATCAGCTGTTAAACAGCTGTAAACTAGGACTTGAATAACAAAAAGAAACTGAGTCAACCAGAAAAATAGGAACAGAAATGCCAACTTCAACAGGAGCAACAAGTTGGTGATCCATGGATGGCGAGCTCTGTGTTTTCCAGAAGGAGGTTTGCCTCGCAGCCTCACTAAACCTCATGTGGCCAACTGTGACAACTGGACACGAACATTATCAGAATCCCCAATCCACAGACTCTCGTCCAAGTAGAGATATGATTGTTTCCTTTCCTGGTAATGACGGCCTGCTGCTCCCCAATTCATTGACCAGAGTCAACATCGGACTGCTAAAAAATCTGCAATCGTATCTGAAGGCATCCAAAGCCTAACATCTCTCCAACTTCCAAACTTTTTGGACATGAGTGATTTGGGAAAATTGTGTGCTGGAAGCTTCAGAGAGCATAAACATTTCAAGTAATTTTGATGTATATTTCATATGCTAATTACTGGATTGTTATGGAATAATCATAATAATTATTGGCTTTACATATTTCTGTTTCTGTTAGCGGTAGCACATTTTACCAATTTCCTTCCTTTTCTCTTCGTAGGGCCACACAAAAACACATTTCTATTTTCTAAAGAGAAAAAGGAAAGAACAGAAAAAATAAACCCTGGTTTCTGTTAGCAGATTCATTTCTTGCTATGGAAATAGCTACTGCTACTTGTGGAGCTCTTCTCTCTCCTTCATTTCATTGTTGGCTTGCTCAAATATGCAAGAGAAGTACAAAGTATTGGATGATTCAACAAGTGGATCATGATGCTGAAGAAAATTTACGTGTTTCTTGAAGATGCTAAGGAAAAGCAGACCATATATGTCTCATCGGCAGGTTAAACAATGGGTCAGTGATCTAAGAGACCTGGCTCTTGATGTTGAGAACATTCTTTATCAGTTCAATACTGAAGTTCTACGACGAGAATTGAAGGATGTTGAACCTGCACCTTGTCCAAGAAAAGTACAGAAACTCATACACATGTTTTGTGTTCCCAAGTGTTGCGTTAGGCTGAATCCATAAGTACTATTAAGATCATTATTTAGTAGTAATGTATCACTATATGTTATGCACGATCTAGTAAATGATTTTGCTCAAATTTTTAGTGGAGAAATATGTTTCCAATTAGGCAATGGGTTGGAAGAGATGCAGAGTCATATTCGAAGGTTGGCCATTCTTCATTTCTCCAACAAGAGTTTGATGCTGCACAAAGGTTTGCTAACATTTGCAGCATTGCCACTTACTTCAATGAATGCTCACTGCAATTTTCGAAAGTTAGCAGCAAAGTGCTGCAAGATTTGATGTGGAAACTGAAATGCTTGCGGACATTACCATTAACTAGCTATGAATTCAGGGAGCAGTCAAGTTCTATCGAAAACCTGAAGCATTTACACCTTCTGAACTTGTCTCACTGTGCAATTTACGAGTTATTTGATCTCATCAACTTGCAAATATTGATGTTGCATTGCTGCAGGAATATATTGGAGCTGCCTAAAGCCATGAATAGTCCGTTAAATCTCATATTTCAGGTCTGCAGAAGGTTGAGGATTTTCTGGACGCAGAATATGCAAATTTGAAAGGGAAGGCGGTACTTTCTAAATCATTTCTTCAAACTCTAGAATCCTAAAGCTCAATTGGTAATTTCAGGATTTATGCAAATAACTTATTATGGCTCAAATATTGATGTTTCAATCTTGCAGCCTCTAGAGCATTATAAATTTCTGATAAGATGGTGAAAATTATGGTGATTGTATTGGCTAGAGAATGAATTTGAATTTGACTATCAATAAAGAACCATATTTGGATTAGTGGTGTAAATTATAATGAATAATTATAAGTTTTGAAAATGAATGAATGAATGAAAACAGCAGAATTTAGATTTTTTTTTTTTTTTTTTGACAGTATGCAGAATTTAGATATTATTTTTACTGATGAATTATTAAGATGCATACACCTGTACAGGATAGAGTATAAAAAATTATAATGATTCCTAAAAAACAATGTAATGATAATGATAATATATATTAATTAAATGGGAGACGGCATTAAATATTTTCCACTTGCTTTTGGAATCAGTAGGACCCAACAACTTTCATTCTTCCTTACCATGTTCCTCTTGGGTCTTGACGCCTCCCCCAACCAAA